>JAVJIF010015579.1:0-59940 GCA_038442645.1 Agave tequilana
AGATAACTAAAAATATGATTTTACCTTGATAATATGTTAGATTCAATTGAGTTTAATATATGTTCATTTAGAGATTAGAAACTTGAACCCATATGAGTTTGGATTGATTCGCATATCTAAAAATATAATTTTTATGAGATATAGGAATGTAAAGATTAAAAATATGATTTTTAGTTTACTTGCATGTTTAGAATCAAATGAATTAATTATATGTTCATCCATACATGGATAGTTTGCATCCACATAAGTGTAAATTAGTTTGTATGTATACTAACGTAATTTTTATTAGATCTAAGATTGTGATGAATAAAAAAAATAGGATTTTTATCGTGATAGAACCTTCTCTAGATTCTGATTATTTGCTTAAGCCTTGTATGTTGTTTTTGGATCGATGTTGATCGATAACGTTAGACGAGAACCTAATAGGCTATTGTAAAATGATGGTTCTTTGGTATGAAAATCTTGTGTGTGCAATGTGCATGTGTAGTTACTTTGATACGTGCATGAGACACGTGGCTTGAATGTGCATTGGGCACGTATGTATGAACATGTGTATATGCACGTGTGATATAACTTAATTATTATATTATCTTCTTTAAGTCTTGATATGTGATTCATATATACACATTCATAGAATGGTGATATATATGAACGTGTTAGTGTTGTATTCAAAAGGTTGAATCACCGTTGAGGGTGACATGCTAGTACGCCAACTAGCCGTGAATTTCATTCTCACGTAAAAGTTGAATCACCGTTGAGGGTGACATCGCTAGTACGCCAATTAGGCATGAGATTTCCTTCTCACGTAAGGTTGAATCACCATTGAGGGTGACATATACTAGTACGCCAACTAGTCGTGAGATTTTATTCTCACGTAAAGGTTAAATTACCGATGAGAGTGACGTAGCTAGTACGCCAACTGGCCATGAGATATTACTCTCTCGTATTGGTTGAGCCGATGAAGGTGATGTAGCTTGGATGACAACTAGCTTGTGATTTAGGAGTCTTTTCCCCATTTGCATTTATTGTTTGCAAAATGGTATATCCACAGGGAGTTCCTAGTTTGACACTTGGTAGATAGTACTTATTATATTTGATCATCAATAGCTATTAGCGGTGTATCATGCATCACACTTGGACACGTTTATACACTTTTGTTATTTATTAAGTCTACTACCAAACTATGTATTCATTTATCTTTTTATTTATATTCATGATATTTATCGTTTGTCTCATCGACCTAGTACTGAGTCACCATCCGGATCATGGTCGGAGGGCAACTTTTTGGTTGACTTGCTAGCGTTTGACGCCCGTTGATTTATATATTTTAAGATTATTCACATGACGTTCTGAGAGGCACTGAGCAGTGGAGCTTTCGGGTAGTCGTCTTTTCTTTTAATAGGTAAATAGAGTGCTTCATAAAAAAATCATTCTTTTCTATACCTAATTCTTTTTTGGAGTTGTATAGTATGTTACTTTGTTTTGTGGCTGAATGCACATGTACTTGTTGTGTATATATATCCGACCTTGACTCGTATCGTTATGTTAGGACTTTTGTATATGAAACTTGATACCTTTATTCTTAGGGGGTTTTTCTTTATCAAAACTGACCGAAGAGAGTTTTCTCCTGTGACTCCTTCACAAATATTATTCGTCTATCCGTCTCCTCTCTCTCGCTATACGCCTCTCCCTCCCTCTGCGCCCTCCCCTCTCCCTGGCTCTCCGCCTCTGCTCTCTTTCCCTCTTCCCGCTCCGCCTACCCTCTCCCCTCTTCCCTCTCTCTAGCTCTCGCTCTCCCCCTCCCCTCTTCGCCCTCATCTTCTCTCTCACTGATGTAGTCATAGTCAGTCGATTTCCTACTGTCCGATGTCAATATATTAGTATATGTCATATTGTTTCTGTGTTATTCACTTATAATTGTTTATTATTCTCTTTTTAGTATATTTGAACTATCTGAGTTATGTATGACTTTAAAGTTCACACCTAGACTGCAGATGGTTTGCGGAACTTCACGTCCTTAAAATGCTGTGCGAAGGAGGATAATAAGCGCCTGTGGCGGCGAAGGGGCTGATCTCTCCCCTTCTCTCACACACTCTCTCTCTCTCTCGCAAAATGAAGACAGAGAAACAAAACAGATAAAATTTATGAGGGAGACATGAGAGGAAACCCACTTTGTTCGGTTTTGATTATTATTGGCAATGAAAATATATCGGAAAAATTATGTCACCTGATCCGACGCTGGCTCGGATAGCTCTCGAAAATGAAAACTAAACAATGACAGTACACAGGAGGAATTTTTTTGTGGGTGGCTCAAGTGAGTCACCTCTTTTTGTTGTTTTTTATTTATAGAAAAAAAGAAAAAACTGATTCCAAAAAAATCTCCCGCATTCCACATGAACGTGGGCACTCCTCCACGTTTCACTCACGTTCACTGTGAGTGCCCATGTTCACAGTGAACGTGGGTTCAGTTATTCAAAAAAACTGAAATTACTAACAATCTCCCCCTAATTTTTGCTTTTGATCTGCTGCATCTTCATGACGCCGATCTTTTCGCGGAGCTCCTCGAACCTATGTTTTCCTAGTGGCTTTGTCAGAACATCAGCCAGTTGTTCCGCTGTGCCCGTGTGTGCCAGCTCGATGTCCCCACGTTCCAGGCATTCTCGAGTGAAATGGAATTTCACGTCGATGTGCTTACTGCGGTCATGTAACACTGGATTTTTCGCCAATGCAATGGCCGCTTGGTTGTCAACCTTGATGATTGGTGCCGCGACACGAATTCCTGTGATCTCCTCCAGAACGCGTCTGAGCCAGACCGCCTGGCAAGCTGCCGCCGCAGCTGCCATGTACTCGGCCTCACACGACGACTGCGCCACCACCCGTTGCTTCTGTGACAGCCATGACACAGGGTTCCCACCAAGGAAAAAGATCACGCCCGTCGTGCTCTTGCGATCGTCGATGTCGCCGCCCATGTCACTGTCACTGTATCCTTCCAGCACGAGCTCGCCAGTGTCGCGCCTGTACTGAATCCCGTACTCTATTGTTGCCGCCACATGTCGCAGCAAGTGTTTTAGCGCCGCCATGTGCTCTTGCCTTGGTTCCTCCATGAACCGACTCAAGTATCCAACACTGAACGACAGTTCGGGCCTCGTATGGAGCAAGTACCGCAAGCTGCCGATTAGGCTGCGATACTGAGTTGGATCGACCGGCGACGTCGTGCTCTTCTTGGACAGCTTCAGGCGCGTCTCCATGGGCGTCGCGCACCCGTTGCAGCTCCCCATGCCGGCCTTCTCTAGTAGCTTCACGGCGTATGCGCTCTGGCATAGCTGAATCCCCCAGCGGCCTTGCTTCACCTCAATCCGAGGTAGTACGACAGCACCCCTAGATCACTCATGCGGAACGCCGTCTTCATCTCGGTCTTGAACACTTCAATCTCCGGCGCAGACTCCCCCACGATCAGCAAATCGTCGACGTAGACGCCAACAACAAGCCTGGAGCCTCCTCTGACTCGAGTATACAGGCCATGCTCCAATTTGCACCGGCGAAAACCAAGTTCAGTCAGACTGGTGTCAAGCTTCGCGTTCCAAGCCCGTGGCGCCTGTCGCAGCCCATACAGCGCCTTGTTCAGCTTCAACACCATGTGCTCCTTGCCTTCAGCACTGAAACCCGGCGGCTGGGTCACATAGACTTCCTCGGCGAGTTCCCCGTTCAAGAACGCGGACTTCACGTCCATGTGATGCACCAACCACCCATTGTGTGCAGCCACCGCCAGGACCAGCCGCACAGACTCCATTCTTGCGACCGGCGCGAATACTTCCTCAAAGTCGATGCCCTGCCGTTGCACATACCCCTTTGCAACTAGCCGCGCCTTGTGCTTGACGATGTCGCCGCGCTCGTCACGCTTCAGCTTGAACACCCACTTCAAGCCGATGGCGCGGTGACCCTTCGGGAGCTCGACCAGGGTCCAGGTCTTGTTCTGTTCGATCGATACCATCTCCTCGAGCATCGCCACGCGCCACTCCTTTTCCTGCTTGGCCGCTTCTACCGTGACTGGTTCGTCGCCGATTACCATCATGAGCACCTCTTCAGGAACCTCCTGCAGCTCGCGCTCTGCCAACCCCGGCGGCGTCCCTGGGCCGATGATGTCGTGCATAGCCCGGAGCCGCAAGGGCGCATCATCATGGTCGGCATCGAGCGGTGGCGTTGCCAATGGTGACGTCCTCATCCCAGTAGCCGGTGGCGTGTGGGGTTCTGACCCGCACGAGGACAGTGCCGCGCGTGGTATGTTTGATGGCGAGCGCGGGGCAGACACCGCCGAAGGCGTGCCAGGCACAGTCGCCCCACCGTCTTGGCGCATCGTACCCCCAATAGAGATGAACTCGATGTGAAATGGATCCTCGCCTCCGTTCGCCGCGGAAACGGCTTCCTGGCCCCAGTCCCAGGGCCGATCTTCTTCGAACACCGCATCACGGGACACCGTGACACGGCGCGTCGCTGGATTGCAGAATCGCCAGGCCTTGGAACCCGGCTCATACCCCACGAACACCATGGGCGTACTCCTGTCCTCCAGCTTGGCAAGCCGCTTGCTACCTTGCTTGACATGCGCGACACAGCCAAAAGTGCGTAAAAAATGAACGGCAGGTTTGGTTCCATGCCATACCTCAAACGGAGTTTTGCCGTCCACGCTCTGGGTTGCTGAACGGTTCAGGATGAACACCGCCGTGGATGCTGCCTCCCCCCAGAACCAGCCCGGCATAGACATGGCCTTCATCATGCTGCGCGCCATGCCCATGACCGTCTGATTGCGTCGCTCCACCACCCCGTTTTGCTGTGGAGTGTACGGGGCAGTGAGGTGGCGCTGAATCCCCTCATTGGCGCAGTGGTCGGCGAAGGCTCCCGCAGTGAACTCGCCACCGCGGTCGGTACGCAAGGTACTGAGTCTTCTTCCAGCTTCCGCCTCGGCCCGCGCCTGGAATTTCTTGAACGCCGTCGCGGCCTCGCCCTTGGACTCCAGCAGGACGAGCCACATGTACCGGGTCAGATCGTCGACGAGGAGGAAGAAGTACTTGTTGCCGCTCGGAGTGGCCGGCGTCACTGGCCCGCACAAATCCCCATGCACGAGCTCCAGTTTATGCTGCGCTCGGTACGCCGCCTCGCTCGGGAACGCCAGCCTGCGCTGCTTGCCTGCCAAGCAGCTGTCGCACACTTCGTCAACGTGTTCAATTGAGGGCAGGCCACGTACCATATCTTCCTGTGCGAGTCGGCGGAGTCCCTTGAAGTTCAGATGTCCGTAACGCGCGTGCCATCGCCACGCCGCGCTGGACCCTTGCGCCGCCAGGCACACCGGCTTGCCGATGTCGAGTGTCAGCATGTACAGGCGATCCTCCGTGCGCCGCACCTTTGCCAGCAGCCTCCCCTGCGGGTCCCAGATCCTGAGGATGCCGCCGTGCAGCGCGATCCTGTAGCCGTCCTCGTCCAGTTGCCCGATGCTGACGATATTCGCTGTTAGACGCGGAATGTGGTACACCCCGGCAAGCGCCTTGTGACCGCCGTCCTTGAGCTTGAAGAGCACCTTGCCGCGCCCCTCAATTCTCGCCACCGATCCGTCGCCGAAACGGACCGAGCCGTGAATGCGCGTGTCGAGGTCGGCGAACGCCGCGCTCCCCTGTCATGTGGTTGGTGGCGCCCGTGTCGAGGATCCAGCGTGTGCAGCCATGCTCCCCCTTCTCTCCGAGTTGCACTAACAGCTTGCTCTCGTCGAGGTGGACGGTCGATGACGACGCCGCCTTCACCGCGGGCATCTCCTGGAGTGCCTCCTCATCGGAAAGGGTGGCCCTTGCCACCATCAGGGTGGTCTCCACCTCCTCCTCCACCTGCGACGAATGTGTCTGTTCATCTCTCTTCTTCTTCCTGCACTCGCGCGCCCAGTGGCCCTTCTTGCCACAGTAGCGACACTAGTCGCCAGCCACGCCTTGGCCGTCGCGACTGGTGTTGCCGCCGCCGCGCCTGCCCCTGTCTCGACCGCGACCGCCCCCGCGGCCACGACCTTTCCTTCCGCTTGACGACGCCTCCTTCGAGCGTTCCGGGCCCCCATTGCCCGTCATCTTGAGACGCGAAGACAGTCGGGCCACCAGCTCGTCCTCCGTCAGGTTCAATTTCGCCAGCGCGTCGCCGTCGCCGCTGCTTCCGCCGCCGAGCCTCTCTTCCGTGGCTTTAAGGCGGCCAATCAATTCGTCGACCGTCACCTCGCTCAAGTCGAGCAAGGTTTCGATGGAGGCGGCGATCTGCTCGAACTTGGGCGGTACTGCCTGCAAAAACTTACGAACGATTTCCTCCTCGGTGTAGCCATTGCCGAGCGTCGCGAGTTGTGTCGAGAGTCGGCAGATACGCACGCCGAATTCGTCCACCGTTTCCCCGTCGCGGAACTTGAGCGCGTCAAATTCCCGCCGGAGCGTGCTCGCTCGCGCCTTGCGAACGCGATCGGCGCCGACGTTGCGCAGCTGCAACGAGTCCCACGCGATCTTCGCTGACGCCTTGCTTGCGATGGTCCCCATCAACTCCGGTGGCACTGCCTTGGTGATCACCTCGAGCGCCATGCGATCTTCGGTGTAATCGTCAGTGCCGACGCTCACAGCAAGCCACAGGCCCCGCGCCTGCAACATAACGCGTATGAGTGCCGCCCAATCATGGTAATTGGACTTGGTGAGCATCGGGAACGCCCCGCTGCTGCTGATCTCCTTTGTAACCCGGTGTATGACGAGTCCCCCTAACCCGCCACCGCCGGAGCCGCTTGCGTGCCCGCCGTCGCCTCCCATAGGCGTGTCGGCGTCCAGACGGGATCGACGGAGTGGCGAGGAAGATGAACCACGACGGCGAGGCATTAGTCGCTCTGATACCAATTGATCCGACGCTGGCTCGGATAGCTCTCGAAAATGAAAACTAAACAATGACAGTACACAGGAGGAATTTTTTTGTGGGTGGCTCAAGTGAGTCACCTCTTTTGTTGTTTTTTATTTATAGAAAAAAGAAAAAACTGATTCCCAAAAAAATCTCCCGCATTCCACATGAACGTGGGCACTCCTCCACGTTTCACTCACGTTCACTGTGAGTGCCCATGTTCACAGTGAACGTGGGTTCAGTTATTCAAAAAAACTGAAATTACTAACATCACCGAAGTTTGAACTGTTCTCCGAAATCTTTATCGACGGTCTCGGCCTCATTTCACACTTCGTCTCTCTCTTAATTCGATTCAAATCTCTTCGCAACCTCTCTCTAATCAGAATGCCAAAAGCCCTAAGTCCCATCGGAGATCATCGGAGGACATGAGGAAGTGCTGCTCGTCGATCGCCACACCGTTTCTGCCCTCGCGAGAATCCTGAAATGCCGATCATGTCCCTGCCGCTGTCATCCTCCACGAGCGCCCAATCTCCGAGCTTGAAGACCTACTTCAAGACGCCGGAGGGCCGATACAAACTCCAGTACGAGAAGACTCATCCCGCCGGCCTCCTCCACTGCTCTCACGGCAAGGCCGTCTCTCAGGTCGCCCTTTACCCCCGCAGTCCACTAGAATTAGGGTTAGGGTTGGGAGCTCTAGAATTTGGTTGTGGCTAAAATTCAATTGGTTGAGACTCTACCTCAGTTGCCAGTTGCTATCATTTTTCTAACAAGTTCTGTTCAGAAAAGTCGAATCTTGTGCATGAAATGATGCAAATATTGAACAATCAGAATCTAATTGAGTTAGACAGTTATTGAATTATAGTTAACTGTTACTTCATTCCATGCAACAAGACATAATTGTTTCTATCTGCTGTGGGTAATTCTCGGGGGAGTTATCCACGTACCAAATTGTGAGAATTAATGGATGAAATTCAGAGATCAAATCAGAGCCGATGCACAGATTTACGTGAAACCTGAAAGGAAAGAAACCACGGTGCAAGAGAGAATTTCACCATAAATTTGAAAAAAAATACAATGGTGGTATCCTTATCTCACGCGCTAGAGTTTCTGGGCTTGATTGATACTCCTCTCATTGGAGGGGTCTACTGTTTATACATGTGGGTATCTGTTGGTAAAGGTTACTGAATTCTCATCTATTTAAACATCTATCTTATCTCAACAGCTTATCTGGAGGCGGTTGGAGCCAAACACATCATTATTTGAATTGGTAGAGTCCATATTTGTCTTTATTCTGTGGGGTCTATCCAACTGCTAATATGGTTGATCTGCTCCCGAGCTGCCATCGGATTCAAATGAAGATTTGACTTGGAGTTGGGGATACTTGTAACCGACTTTATCTATATCCTTTTGCTGTTTGAACTACTCAGAGTTTAGATGAGGTTAGGACTCTTCTTCAGATGTTCTGGGTATGGACACGTGTCACGCGATCGTTCAAGGACTGGATGGACACGTGTCGTGATCTCGAGGGGTCAGAAACTGACCACTACAGATGCTCCCTCTGTTTCCATCTTTGCCAGGAGGTCGGGATCTCGCCCCTGGGAGTTATGTGCTCCCGGGGTTCCGAGAGAAAAGAAGGGAAGCAGACCCTTGAGCCTGAACTTGGGTTATCAGTGCCGCTTCAGTTTTTGTCTTTTTATGGCGTGTCTCTATAAGCTAGCAGAGACTTGAATGCGCGTCCTATCGATGTTATGTGTGTCAGATAACCATCGCTTTTTGAAGGGGCGGATGCTTGAGGTTGGTGCTGCGGATTAAGCGCGACGGTTTGGATTTTATCCGCGATGACAAGTGACACGTGTAGGCTTCCAATCGAGTGGAGTGGATGCGAAGGGATTGAGGTTTAAAAGGCTCTCTTTCAAATCCAAAGGATTATCCCTTAATTTCAAAGTCTTCAACCTCTTGTCTTCGTCGCCGTGGTCTCTGTTCCCAATCTTACTATTAAATCTTCTCCAGAGATGGCGAAGGGAAGAAAGTCTGGTGTTGTCAGCGATGTGAGCAAGGGTAAGGCCATGGCAGAAGAGAAGGGAAGAGGTCCCATTTCAGAACTAGGGTCGACATGGATTTCGACCCAAGGACCACCACGCTCCATAGCCAGAAGGATGTGGGGGAGTACCTGGCCAAGTATGGCGTTCGCCTCTCCCTTGGGATAGACGTCGAATTTTGCCTTAAAGGCACCGATTTCACCTTGCCTCCGCCCAACGGCGTCGTCTACATGCACTTCCAGATTTTGGCGTGGGGTTGAAGCTGCTGTTGACACTGTTCATCCGCATTCTGGCCTACTACAGGGTTGCCCTCTCGCAGTTGTCGGGGGTGGCTTGGCACTGAGGTTCAAGACCCTCTGCGCTCTGAGTGTCCCGAAGGCCTGCCAGTGTGAGGTTTTCAGCGCCGGCTACAAGTCGGGATGGAAAACGGGTTTTGACCCCACGAGTCAAACCAGACCTGAATTTTCAGGTATGGCTAAGCCTTTCATCGGTTTGTGCGAAATTCGGGTCGACTCGCATAAAGGAAAGAATTCAGGTTAGGTTTCGGGTGACCTGAGTCAACCTGATAAGACTCGAATCCATCCCCAGTCCTATCTCATTCGCACCGATCCTTATATATCTCTCTCTAGTCCCTCTTCTTCCTGACTATATTCTCCGATTTGCGTCATCTTTATTGCCGCTCTTTCTACATTCTTGAATTTCTTTATCTCTCTACGCTCCAATCTCTCTCTATCTCATCCCTTTGATCCCCCCACCGCCCCCACTGCAGTCTCCCCGCCCCGCCCCGCCCCTCTCTTATTCGAGTCGCTTTTCACTATGATCTCTTCCCTTCTTCTCCTGTTGGGGGCTGCGATCTGCTTTTTTTTTTTTTTTTTAGAATTTCAGACTCGAACTAGGCCTTGTTTGACCCACTCGGGTCGGGTTGGGTAACCCGAATAACACTCGGGTCTGAGTATGGGTAAATGTGCTATGACCATATGTTATTCAGCTCGAGTCAAACCCGACTGCCGACCCAACCCGACTGCCACCCCCTACTTTGAAGCGCCTGACTCCTTAGGCAGGAGGTTGAACTGAATCCTTGTCTATGTAGCAATTAGGAAAATGCCGATAAATTGTAAATGATAAGTGGCGCAGAGTTACATAAAGAGATGAAAAACTCTTTACTGAGATTCCTTTTGCATCTTTCTTTTTGCATCTGCTTGAATATAAGAAGAAAAAGTGATGTTTAAGACAAAGAACAATTAAAATAAGGCATAAAGAAAATAGGGAAGTAAATAGAATGGATTGCTTTCAGAATGCAAATGAGGAAATGAATGCAGAGGAGAAAAATGACAAGAAAATTAATATAACTGCCAATTAAATAATGAGCAGACTATATGAAATCCTTCCCTTTCTCTTGCTTGGAAGAATATGAATTAGATTGGATAAAGAAGGAATTAGTCAGCTAACATATTTAATATCTATATCAACATATAATTTGCAGCAATGCCATCGGTCAATTTAGCTGCCATGCAAAATCCTCGGAGTTGCCTTATTGCATATCGGTTGGTAGTTATTAAACTGTGTACTCTTAATGTAGTTAACTAACATTAGTTATATTTAAGTTTGTAACTAATATAGTTACTTGTTTTATTGGTATATCTAATGCATTTAAATATTGGCTTAGAGTTGAATTTATTTTTTGATAAAATTTATCATTGAATAAATTATTTTTATGGAAAGGTAAACCTTATCGAATAGGAAAAGAATACCTAATATCAAAACTGCATCTATTCAAAGCTCATATCCTTCAATAGAGATATTATAACCGGTGTTTAGTTAATGAGATACGGATTATGGCTGGAAAAAAAGACCTGCTGCTTGTAATGTAGAAAGTAAGTAATTTTGAGATACTAGAGACATTAATTTGGTAAAAAGAGCAAAAGATAATGTGATTGCTGTTAAATTTGCAGCTTACTTTGATTTTCTGATAGGTTAATGGTCCAAACATGAAGTAAAACATATTTGACTGTTGCTTGAAAATGGAAAGGAACATGAGGATGTCAATCATTTAAATTATATTATGATCAGGGCAATCTAGTCTTATTGTGATAAAGATAAATGGAAGTGTGCTTAATAACTGATAGGTGAAAATATTAACAGAGGTTAATTTTAGCCATTTTGGTTCTAGTGAATCCTTGTATGTGGAACAGAATGATACTCCAGAGATCAGTAAAATCAAAGACATCTGATATTTTGCACGAGTAAAAAGAATAAGTTATTCATGAAGACCTCTAGGCTCATAAAAGGGAGACTAGAAAACAAAGCAAGCAGGATTCGTTGGTGACTCGATGACTTCGTAGTGTGATGTCAAGTCAGAGTAGAAGATATCTGAGGACTGATGTTTACAAGTTGTATTAAAGAGCAGATGATCTGGTCATAACTGAAGAGGCTGAGATTAAAGACGGATGGATGACTCGTTCTAGCGCTTACCATAACGCTACTAGTAGAGAGAAAAAGTTAAACTTGTTTGTGAATACCTGCAAGTGATGCCAGCTGATTTTGGTGAGAAAACCAAAATTTTAGCAACTAAAGAATTGAAGGCAACTGAAACAGGTAGCCTCTTAAGTCCCCTTCTCCGGAAATTTGGCTGATATATACTGTCTGTCTGGACTCTGGATTGTTCGTGTATCAAATCTTAGGTTAACAATTTGTGCCGCCTCACATAAAAATGGTTATTAGAGCAATAGATGGACACATGAATAACTGGCAGAAATGAATATTGAATAAGTTATATTTCTTCTTTAATTTTTTTGGTGCACGACTTTAATATGAACAGTTCTAAGGCCACAACATTGGTAATATAAACCTGAGTTGGCGATAAAAGGGGCCTATACTTCAAAAGTGGCATGGAGTGGAGTACTTCAACTCAGATATGCTCCCTCTTTTTTTTTTTTTTTTGAGTATTTTAAGGGAGAAGAAGAAAAATATTGCTGATGCATGCAAGAAGAAAGTAATAGCATGAGCTCAACATTGGATTAGATTCTACTAAACTAAAGACATTTTACTTTGAGAATTGCCTATACATTGAATATCTTGGTTCGATATATATATCTGAAGTTGTAAGGTTTCAGATTAAGTCCTGTTTTGAGACTTCATTTCAGCCAGCATTGTTAACTTGCTGCTCGCTTCTCTTACACTAAGTGCTTATTTGAAACCTCACATTCATGAGCTAATTTGAAGGATTTCTGCCTTTTTGCAGCCGTTGCGCTTGTGTTGCTTGGGTGCCGGAAGGTGATGGCTCCTTTGTTGTTGCACATGCTGATGGAAACATATACGTGTATGAAAAAGTGGGTCTGGGAGGGGCCAGTGCATTTTACTATTATCGCTACCGCTGCTTAATTTTTTTTTTTTAAAAAAAAATGAGTAACTCCTTTTTTCCTGTCCAGAGTAAGGATGGAACTGCAGATTGTTCATTTCCTTTCATCAAGGACCAGTCACAGTTTAGTGTTGCGCATGCAAGATCGAGCAAGGTATCATGTCAGTCAACATTTTAAAGACATTTTGGAACTGAATATGACATGTTTCAGAATTGCTGCTAATGGGAAAATATAAAATTCTTTTGCGTTTGGGTGTGGGTTTTAGCTAAAAATGTGATTTTTTTGGGTAAATAAAAAAATATGGTTCTTGAGAGATCAATGTATCACAACACATAAGACTCTGATTTTACTTTTAATAATGTTAATATAACTCTTTGTTAGTTGAATATCCATAAATAGAGCATCAACAACCTATTGCTTTTGCAAAATAACTTGGTCCGAAAAGAAGAGTAAACAGCGAGATAAGGGAAAGAAGACCACAACTTTTGAAACATCACCAATTTTACTAAAAAGTCTCCTTTATTTCTGTTTTAGCATCTTAGACAGGCTACAACCTGTAAAGGACAACACCAAATAAATGATCCTTACGAAAAGAGGAAATTCCTGTTCCAAAATGGTACCACATAATCACCATTATTTGTGCGCTTTCTCAGTCACAGAGACATGAAAATCCCTTGTCCATCACAAAAAAAAAAGGATTATTTGATATAAATGCATATCCTTTCAAATAGATTTCTACCTTATTTTTACCTCCTAATTTATCACATTATTTGAGGTTGACAAAAAAAACTTATTTTTGGTAATTTTATAAATATAAAACCATTTAGTATGTAATACATGTTAAAAATTTCTATTTACCCCCACCTCACCCCTACCCCCCAACCCAAACACCCACACGCCCACCCACCCACACCCAACACGCCCACCCACCCACACACAAACACCCACCCGCACCACCTCCAAAGAGAAGGGTTGCCAACAGGCTGGATTCATGTCGAATCCTCCAAGATCTGCTTCTGGATTCATTATAAATTTGTTGGCCTACCTGTGGATTCAACACACTAAGAAACTTAGGGTCCGAGGATCCCAGCGTAATAATTACAGAACTCTGGTTAAAGAGTACAAATTCCCAACATTTCTGTCTAATTATGATGATTTTTATTAAGATTCAAATAGAAATTGGCAAAATTTGCTGTTCAAATGTGTTGTTTTATTGTTATTCTTCTAGAGATATTACACACATATGAACATGACCAAATACTCTAATAAAAATTGTTGAGGAATAAGTTGGACCATGAAAGTAAAAAAGAGAAGAGGTTGAAGAATTATGGTTTTCCTCTCTCTCATGTTTATATAAAGAGAAATTAGAGTTTTACACATACACCCTTATACAATTCCTCATAGAAGTTGTTCTTTCTCTTGTACGATTCCTAATAGAAGTAGGACTCCTAATTATTCCTTAGTAAAAATTATGTTTAGGAGTAAAAATGATCATTTAAATGAACTAAGTGAAATAAACTATTAAAATTTATCAGGCTATTGTGCTTGGACCTTAAGTATCCATATCTAGATCCAATAATGTATTGGATCTATTTCAAGAATCCATACTCTACCCAATAAGTTCTCAGATTTGATTTTAAGGATCCTAACCCGAAAATTCAGGTTGGATTCTATCGATTATTGGGCCCTAGTGCCACACACCTCTCTCCACAAAAAAAAGAAGAAAAGAAAATTAATCTATTTGTTGAATATATGAATTGCTTCTGTTGCTTAGGTACACCTTTTAACTTGTTACTAGTACAACAACAGCTAAAGTCATCAGATCTGGACAAGCCACCAAATACCATGCTTAGATGTTGAACTTGTCTCTACAACACCTAAAGTCATCAGATCTGGACAAGGCACCAAAGACCACGTTTATGTAGAGGAATTTTGATTCTACCACATTTGTTGTTACCACACAAGAATATTGTATGGACAGAGCACGAGCACAACACAACACGACACGACACGCTGTCACACAAACAAAATCTAAGAAGTACATAGAAAATAGAAGTATTGTGTGTGACACAACATGGATCCACATTTGAAGTGTCTCTGCTATTTGAGAATAACTACTTGTTTATTTGATATGACTGGATATCCCATCTCGCTCATTTGGTTATCTAATTTCAAATAGACTCCTATCTTCTTATAAATTTCCTAATTTTATCAATCACTTTAAAAGAGATTACAACAAGTGTTGATTGCTTCTTGGTTAATTACTGGTAATAAAAGACAAGCTCAATACCTAATTTATTGAAAAACTAACAATACTTTTGCTGAATACTTCAACTATAGTACAATTTACGTATTAGCTCGGTCCTAGGTATTGCTGCTTGACCTCACTCCAGGGGAAGAACCAACGACTTTCCATATCCAATTGCAAACTTGTCTGGAGCGTTGAAACCAAGGAGCCAGGGTAAAGACCCATGTTTATTATAGCAAATGGAGCTCATTATTTTGTTTGAATTTTTGATTAAATAGATTACTTGTCTGAAAGATGTACATTTCAGTCTCATGTTGCACTTTGCACATCTATGTAAAAGGGGACCAAAAATAGGCAAGGAGATGACATTAAAAATTAAATATTTCCTTTCATCTTGCAAGTAGGTTATACACGGATCACAAATCCTAGGGTCGGAATCATATGAAAGCGTTCAATGTTGATGCTCATAACAAGATCCAAGCAACTTTTTGGCCATTGGTTCTATACAAGATAGAATGAGTTGGGTGGGGTTGGGGGGTGTTGGGGGAGGAGGTGCATACAATTGTTTTGGTGATCAACTCCTACCTTCTTTCTTCTTCTGTTTTTTTTGCACTTAAAGCCAATTTTTTGGAGAGAATCAAGGTTAATAGTTTATGGGGATAGATCTGAGCTGTTATGCTTGATTTTGACATGGGGAACTCTTTGAGGACATTGTGAGTCTAGGCTGTCAAGTTGACAGGTCAAAAAGATAGTTTTGAAATAAAAAATGGTCCTAATGGCATGCGCGCTATTGCTGCTCATCCAAAAACTTTATGCAACTTATGATACCCCTAGTAGCTTGCACAAAAGTTTGGTGAGGGTTATGGCTATAGTCAGCAAAAAAGGGATGATCACCCATTATTTTATATATGAACATTGTAATGTACTCTTGTTGACTATGAACCAGTTAATAGTCACTACCATGGTATGATCAACCAAAAGAGAAGCATGAATAGTTAATGTTTTTAATATAGTTACTGGCTAGCTGAAATCACTATGAAGCCATGCATCATCTTTTTATGTGACACTCGGCTTAACCATGAATTTGACAGATGACAACTGTTTCTCACTTTTTAGTTTAAGATGGCGAATCCCTAATCATTTACCACTGCATTGCTAGAAGTTGTCATTTATGTTTGTACTCAGGCACTTAGGTCACTTCTGTACGCTCAAGCTTCCTGTTGCATTTCAGTGGAACAGTGAAACAATGGTGGTAGCATGATATGTATTGATTCTTGATTGATTGACGTTAACATTTCTTTACATAGTTATCAATGGCCTTGACATTCTGTCTGCTCATCTACCAGTTATCCTCTATACATGGACATTTTTCTTGCGTATGTTCCAGGTTCATAAAATCTTATAAGCTGATTGTTGAAATATTTGCAGAGCAACCTGATCGCTAGGTGGCATGTTTCGAGGGTTCAATCAACAATATTTCATTCTCAACAGATGGCACATATTTGGCTACTGTTGGTAGAGATGGTAATTATTTATCTGAAACACATCTTTTCTTTTAGAGGGAAAAAGCTAGATTTTACCTTGTACACTTCTGTTTTTCCCTTTCCTCCCTCTCCCCTATTACCTCCCTCCCACAAGGCTATGCTGTTTTCACCTTTACTGATATGAACTATCCTTTGAAGGTTTACTTAAGAGTATTTGATTACACAAAAGAGCAATTAATATGTGGTGGGAAAAGCTACTTGATGTAATACATGATCGCAATCACCTTCGAATACAAATAAAAAAAAGAAAAAAACTGGGGTTTTACAAGAAATAAAATGAAAAGAGAGATTAGGGTTAGAGAAAGAACCAAATTACTTTGGGCTTCACACCCCTTACGCGAGCTTCACACCCCTTGCACCACGAGCTTTGCACCCAAAACTCAAGAGCACTCTCAAGAGAATTTAACTGAAAAAATTTTTAATTATTCATTGTCTACTTATTCATTGAGTTGAGCCTCTTTATATAGGCTCTTATAAAGTGAACTTCTCAGATATAACCGATGTGATACTAAAAGAAAGATAAACAAAACACATCTCAAAATAAGCTAAGGCATAAAAAGACAACTGACAACTGGCATGATGTCTTCATCAATTCCCTCGAGGTGGGAGGAACTCGACCCTGTCGAGTGAGGACTCTCCTCATGAAGCATCTCAATCAGGCAAAGTGGTGGTCGTGGCAGCATCACTGGTACGTCACGTTGATACTATGGTGGTGGAGGTGGAGCTGGTCTCTGTGACGAGTTGGCTGTTAAAGATGGCAGCTCGATCAAGGCATAGAGAGTAGACCAAGGCGCATCATCCCTGCTGAAGACGGAGCTAATACCAGGATCTCATAGGTTATCCAACTCGTAAGCAATGAATGCAATCATCTTCAGAGCCCTATTGAAATCTTTACGCCAAGCGTGCAACTTCCTCACAGCCTCATAACGACTCGTAACAAGCACCTTATTATCAACCTCAAATTCCTGCAAAGTACTATACGAGTATGCAACAAATTTGTGGGTATCATTACAAATTGCTATCGATCTAGTGATATCATCAATACATGCAACAAGCAAAAGCAATGTAGGCTCAACTATCTCATTCATGTCATCACTGGCGCTATCAAACATGTGAATTTCATCAATAAATAGTGTGTCAGCACCAACTGTTGTGTCTTCAATTATTCTAACAGTATTGAAAGGAACATGGACTTCCTCAATAACCCTCGAGACATCAACTTCATCACTAGACACAATTATAACATGTTGACTCTCCGAAGGACATTGATAATCATAATGTCCATATCCCTTACATTTAGAACACCTGGCCTTAGCATTGACTAGCGTTTTGAAAGTCAAGTCCAATCTTAATACATCATCAAAGGCTTCTTCAACAGTGTCTAAGTCTAGGGGCCAGTAATCATAACACGTTTTATTTTAGGTCGTAAATTCTAAACAAACCTAGTTACAGTCTCAGAAGGGTACTCTTTCACTTTACTACGATGAGTTAAGTCCTTAAATATGATAATGTAATCATGAACGGACATATGACCCTAATGGAGGTTGTGTAGCTGGTCTAAGGAGGGGTCCCTATAATGCTGACCAGTCATGATGGCTCAAGCAAATAAGCAGATGCAGTGAAGAACCCGAGTCAGGTAAACTAAATGTATGCACTAAATGAATAAAATACTTTAAAGTTTAAGTTCTAAATGCAAAGAAAAATGCATTCGTAAAATGATGAAAAGTGATAAATGCTGATGTAACCACTAGATCGAAGTAAATAGCATTTCAACCAACAAATTATAGCAACTATATAGTAGTTGCAAGTAATCTAACAGTTAACGATTCAGATCAAGTTAGAATATCACCTTGAGAATGGCGCAAATCAGGCGCTAATCAGGGTAGAAACAAGCTCTAGACTGTGGTGCGCTGATCTGCTGAGCTGAATCTGGCAGACGACCGAAGTTTGAAGTAGAATATGAAGGCTGTAGATGTATAGTGTTGCTCTCCACGAATCCGCTGCTTCGAAAATGGCTCGAATCGAGTTTAAATGAGCTCAGAATGGACGAATGTTGGGGCTTTTGGGAGACATGAACAGTAACCGAGAGGTTACTGTTCACTGTGAACAGTAATCTTTTTTTTCCTTCTGTTTTTCTGTTTTTTCTGTTTTCCTCTCTTTTTTTACTAAGTAAATTTAGATCTAAATCTAGATCTAAAAGTAATCATTTTTTACTAAGTAGATCTAGATCTAGATATAAGATTTGAGGAAGAGAAGAAATTCGAAGAGGATTAGGATCAAAGCTCTGATACCAAATTGATGTAATACAGGATCGCAACACCTTCGAATACAAATAAAAAAAAGAAAAAAATTATGGTTTTACAAGAAATAAAATGAAAAAGAG
Organism: Agave tequilana; assembly: GCA_038442645.1. Classification (NCBI taxonomy): domain Eukaryota; kingdom Viridiplantae; phylum Streptophyta; class Magnoliopsida; order Asparagales; family Asparagaceae; genus Agave; species Agave tequilana. The sequence goes on from JAVJIF010015579.1 coordinate 18,468, forward strand.
AGATTAAGGTTGGAGAAAGAACCAGATAACTTTGAACTTTGCACCTCTTACGCGGGCTTCACACCCCTTACACCACGGGCTTCGCACCCAAAACTCAAGAATACTCTCAAGAGAATTTAACTAGAAAAAGTTTTAATTATTCATTGTCTACTTAATTCATTGAGTTGAGCCTCTTTATATAGGCTTTTACAAAGTGAACTTCTCGGATATAGCCGATGTGGTACTAAAAGAAAGATAAACAAAACACAACATCTCAAAATAAGTTAAGGCATGAAAAGACAACTGGCAACGGGCGTGATGTCCTCATCACTACTATGGTGCTTTACTATGTTGTGCTTGGAGGTACTGAAATAACAATTGCAGGCTCTTATGTTTTTACTACTCTCTCATTTCGTGACACTCTTCTTCTGTGTCTTTTGCCGATGCTGCTCTGCAGATCTTAATACTGTCTAATGGCAGTTCCCTTTCTTTTCAGCATGCTGTTATTTCATGTGAACATAGAAAACCATCACGTTTTCTCTTTCACCATGAAGAGAGATATTCTACTTTTTTCTACTATTATAATGCAAAATGATTCATAGAGTCCTTTAAAGAACAGTAAATTAATAGGATTTACGGAGTTGTGAGCTTTGTATTGCAAGTAGAATATGTTTTAACTTGTTACTAGCTTCTAAACAAAGTACTACTTACTAAGCACGTCATATATAAAACGAGTCTTATTCTTCATTCATTTAGCTCATCAAAATCTATGATCTAGCCCGAGTCACCCCAAATCCCACTGCACAGAGATTTTGCACGAGACACAGACATGCCCGCATGCACACAGACACACGCCCACACGCGCGCGCGCGCGCACACACACACAAAAAGAAGACGTGCTCCCTTTTCTAATTTATATAGGTGTGATATGATGTTTTTCTTATATATATATATATATATATATATATATATATATATATATATATATATATATATATATATATATATATATATATATATATATATATATATCCTCCCAATGTACTATTTGCATTTTTTTTTTTTAAAATAATTTTTAGGCCGTAGCCGGGGCTTGAACCTGGGACTTCCCACAACCCGCACCTATCTGTTTTGCATGGTACTTAAAGTATAGTATAATTTACATGTGTGTGACAGCAATGAAGCACAGGAAAGTCAATTTTCAGTCTAGGTCCTTTTTGCATGTTACCTATGAAGACATGATAAAGTTATTTTGCGCGTGTGTCCACATAAAGTGTACCTTTTATACAACCTGTGCACCTATAACCATTAGCACCATACTATTGAATTAAAATTTTGGAGAACGGCTTTTGCATTGAAACCCTCGAGATGTTATTTTTATAGACGTACACATGCATCATTCCATAGAGCTGAATTTTGTAGTTTTGTGCATACTTGTATAAGAATACTTTTGCATGTAATCATCTGTATTTGCAATCCATAAAATTGAAACTCTCACATAGCTTTTTCTTTTGTATCAGCAAGATTTTATGTGAAATCTACTTCGGGATGAATTGGTTGCACATGCATAGCCTCTGCCTAAAATCTAGTATTCACTAAGTCTAAGCAGAGAGTTATGTTTGGTTTTTCAGTTCTGATGGAAAGTACATATTGACTGGGGGTGAGGATGATTTGGTGCAAGTTTGGAGCATGGAAGACCAGAAAATAGTAGCATGGGGCGAGGGCATAATTCCTGGGTAAAAATCTGGTGATATTATCCTTCTGGAGTTTTACATCAATTCTCTTCTGATATTTTAATTAGTTTGTCACCAGGTTAGTGGGGTTTCTTTTGATTCCTTTCAGTCATCTCCAAGTTCTGATGAAACAGGAGAAAATGTCGTGTATCGGTTCGGTTCTGTTGGTCAGGTAAAGGCTTTGTTTTAAATCATTTTAAGTTTGACCAAAGACCCAGTCTCACACTGGGCATCACTTGTGTGCAACCCCATAATGCATAGACGGCACCATCATGCCTTGTGTAGCATCAGTATCGACTAAATGAAGTGTTCTACATCAGTCACTCTGATTAAGGGCATATGGCGTGACCTTGTCATGCATATGGATATCTCAACACGGCCACACATGTGCACGCACAAAGCATGGACATGACCATCACACATGCACACATAATAAGCACAGGCATTGCAGCCTGATGAATTGTTATTCACCAGTCATTCTGATTAAGTGCGGCATCGTGTGATGTTGTCGCATATATGGATCCAATTAGGATTCATTTTATTGTTGGAGCTTAATTTTATAGCTGCCTATGCACTAATTTCAACCCTTGACCTGTGTCCATTCGGGTATGGGACCTATTATCAGCAGAGTGCATTCAAAAGCTGAACCAACATTCCTGTGCTTCATTGCTGCATGGTTTCTTTATTAACCTTGGCTTTCTTTTTCCTGCGCCTAACTGCTACCTAGATTGGTAACTGACCTTGGTCCTAGACTTCTAGTTTGATAGACACTCCATACACAGCTAAATGTTATTTAAGGAGCTGTTCTTACAAATTTTTTTAATAGGGAAACCCTTTTTTTGCACGTTTTTTTGTAAGAAATTCAGTTTCGCCAGGCTGTCGATTTATTCTGGCCATGCTGTGTCACAGGACACTCAGTTGCTTCTATGGGACCTGGCAGTGGATGAAATTGCCATGCCATTGCGATGTCCCCCTGGTGGATCTCCCACCCTCAGTGCTGGGAGTCCTTTGGCTCATTGGGACAATCTCTCTCCGGTGGGACCCTTCAGCCAGCTCCGAACACGCGAGATGTGGCCAAACTCTCCCCTGTAGTTGCACACCGAGTGCAGGCGGAACCTCTATCCGGCCTTATATTCACCAATGAATCAGTGCTGGCTATTTGCCGGAAGGGCACATCGAGGTCTGGGTGAGACCAGGGCATGGAAGTGACAACAGCCAGTCCAGTAGCTCAGAGACAGCTCTCGGCACCACACCACTTCAAAGGACAGATCTATCTTCCCTTCGGTCGAAGGTGGCGGTTTGAGTTACAAGCAACCACCACCCATTCTTCTGCGTGATTAGGACTCAGCTCCTGCTGGTTTGCTACTTCAGTAAACAGAGTTCTCTTCCAAATTTTCAGTGGTTGAGCTGTGGTGCCAGAGAAGCAGCTGAGATTTTCATGCTGCAAGAGGGTGTCTTCAATGTTTTGCAGCAGCAACTCAAAAAGATAATCAGTAAGTGCTTCTGTATACATATGACCTGCAGCGAAGCATGTATCACAGCTTAATTTTCCATCTTGTTTGCTGATCAACAGTTGTGTCATTTATGTATCATTTTCCTTTTTCATTTTACTTATTTCACTGTTCTAATCTTTAGTGTTTCTTTCATATGTATTTTCCCTAGGGCAGCTAGTGCATACAATAACAGCTAATAAATGTGAAGAGTCCAATATTTCCTTCGAATTGGTGATCTTTGGGGGAGCAAATTCAGAATCAGACCATCGGGTCAACTCCGAGGGACAGGAAATTGATAACGAGACCTTAGCTGACTTATCAATTCTTTTTAGAGTAATGATATTTGGAGATAGACTTGTGTCCTTCCAAAAGGATTCGAGCCCGGATCCTTCCTACTCAAATTCAACCATTCGACATTCGAATACAAGATCCACTCCGTTGAAGTTGATTTATATTGTTTCAAGTATCTATAAACCAAAAATCAAGTGTTTATAATACTTTTTGCCCATCCATCAAGCAACGCAAAATAGACGGGCTAAAGTAGTGAGTTGGTTAGATGTATGTCTTTAGACATACAAATTCTTAATCCGGTCATTTCATTATGATCTAAACACTTAAAAATTAAAACCCCTACAAACTAATTTTTGTTAGGTTTCAAATGATCTACACCGTTAAACTAACCAACTCACTATTTACGCCGTCCATTTTCCCTATTTGATGGATGAGCAAAAAGTATTCAAAACACTTGATTTTTGGTTTATAGATACTTGAAACAATATAGATCAACTTCAACGGAGTGGATCTTGTATTCGAATGTCGAATGGTTGAATTTGAGTGGGAAGGATCCGAACTCGAATCCTTTTGAAAGGACACAAGTCTACCTCATAATATTTGTACTATTTTTTTATACTATATTATACTATCTAACAATTAACGAGAATAGGGATCAAAATACAAGAATAATGTAATAATATAGTAAAAAAAAAATAAGTATCTTTCCGCGAGACTAAAATCTAAAAAAATAAAAAAATATTCAGATAAATTAGAGGGCCCGACGCATCCATCCTTCCCAACTGAAAAAAATATCACGATCCAGGGGCGCTCCCCACGCCCCTCTGAATCTCTCCTCCACCCTTCATCATTAATAATCACAGCAGCATAGCTAATTAAGGCTGAGATTTTGGCAGAGGAAAAAGGAAACAAAAGAGAGAGAGAAACTCCCTTTTATTTTATTGAAAGAAGAGAAAGAGAGAGAGAGAGAGAGAGAGAAGAGAAGGAATCCGATGATTCTTCTTGGGTCCCCCATTGACCAGCTCGATCTCCTCCTCGCTCTTCGAAGGCCGTGAAAAGATTTGGTACGAAGAGAACTGAAATTTGATTGATAGATGGGGAGTCGTGATGGCGATTGGGTTCGTTTGGAGGGAGAGAGAGATAGTGACAGAGAATGATGGAGAGAGATTTCGAGGCCAAGCTCAAGCTCCAGCATCAGAACCAGCCGACGCCACCTCCAGCGGAGAGCCCTGTTCAGAGGTCCGCCAGCATAACCTTCAGGGCGCCGCAGGAGCAGTTCTCGATCAATGATTTCGAGCTGGGAAAGATTTATGGCGTCGGCTCTTATTCCAAGGTATTTTGGGTTCTCCTTCTCTCTGCATTTTGATTGTAAAGATGGGATTTTGTTTGTGGGTTTTGGTTTCCTTTTGTGAAGTAATTGGTGGGTTTTGTTTGTTATGTGCACCGACTCGTTTATTTGGTTGGGCTAATGTTTTGGTGTTTATTGAATGCATGATATGATTTTGCTACATGTGAATGAATAAATGGAGGATTAGGTTGTTTTGTAATCTATTGACAATGAGACTTGGCACTTGGCAAGGAAGGAACTTGGACTGACATGGAGTTGGTGATTGGAGAAAGCCAATGGTTAAGACTTTTTTGTTTATTTGGGGGATTTGTTTCCAGGTTCTTTCCTAGGAATTTCTCTTTGGAAGTTTTGTTCTTTTGGGGTAGAAGTAAGAGCAGGAAAGAGGTAGAGAGTGGAAGAGAAATGGTAGGCTATATGATTTCCATGGGGGGAATTGAATCACCTAATAATGCAATTTATTCGTGCTATCCCTTTGGGGCTTGCTAAGTGTGCGCGTGCATGTGCGAGCTAGGATTTGGCGAGAAAGAGAGACTGCATGGAGTAAGATGTGGCCTGGATTGTCCTCTTATGGAGTGAGGGATGTGAGTAGATAGTGAGTGAGAGGGTGAGAGACCAGAGAGAGGTATTATCTTGTAGTCTTGTTCTTCTTTGTTGTAGTGGATATCTCATGTTGGTGTTTTGTGGACTGGTCTGAAAATGGTTGGCCGAATCACGTACATCTTTGTATTCTCCTCCTTTCTTTGTCTAATCTCATAATATGTTATATTGAGGTGACTATCGTGCCCTGTAAGGGGATTGTGGCTTATGGGGGAGTAAACTCTCATATGAAGCCCGATGTGTCAGGAGGTGATCATTGTTTGGTTCCCACAAACTGTGGAGATCTGTGGATGTTGATAACCCACGGATGGTAGTTGCCATGCATGGTTAAGACCAAGGTCAGGTCTGCCCACAGAGGAGTTATCAGCCTGTGAATGATGAATGGTGCTGAGTAAAGGTGATAATATATTCACACATGAAGAGAAGGATTGTTGGAGTTTTCATGTGTGAATATGGTCCTACATCAGGACCTAAATAGAGAATTAATGGACTTTAACTGAAAGTTGTGATTTAGACCTAATAGCTTAAGCTTTTGGACCAAAGTGGTTCCAGCTTATTTAAGGTCCATATTACTCCTAAGAGCTCTGAGTATTTTCCCAACAAGTATTGGGGAGTAGAGGTGTGTTTTTGTTAGTAGAAATCATGTTGGCTTTTCTTTTTCTTTCAGATTTCCCAGAATAGGAAATCCTTGAATTATATGATTAGATGCCTAACATATTGCTTCTGCTTATGTATGTATTTCCAATCATTATAGATGACTGCAGAATATATTACATGTGCCCTTCAAAATGTATTAAGTTACTGCATCATCACAAGAGGGTGGATACCATCCCACCAAATTCGAAACTACTGATCCTAGTTTTTGACTTTCTACAGCTCAATGTTTTGTCTTTCTCACTTTGATTGAGGAGATGTGATGTTTCATGGTCATTCCTAGGACAAGAGAGTCCAGATACGAGTACATACACAACAAGATTTCAGAACATTATTTCTTGATGAAGGCTTAGATACTATGCTTCAATAAGGTTTGGGTTTAGGACTCTGGAATTATATTTGTTCTTTGAAATTTAAAGCAGGCCTGAAAATCAGAATGCGAGAGTAAAGAGCTCTATAGGGGTAAATGGAATGTGAAGGAATGTATTTTAGTGGAGGCTTATCATTTAACATCAGTGTCTGGTTAACATTCTTAAAATAAGAAAGTAGTGGAAAATCTGAGCGAGATTGAAACAGAACAGGAATAGAGAAAATTGGGTTCAGAGTGGGACAAAGAGAGAAGACGAGAGGAAAAAAATAGAAATAGAAATTTCACCAATACTTAAAAAAAGTTTTTTTTGGCATTGATAACTATTCCTAATCTGCAATAATATAATCCAATTGAACAGGGGCAAAACTTTGTTGTTTATAAATCAGATCCCTATTCTGGCAGTATATATTGGAGTTCATGTCTTGTGGGACAGCCATACAATCTCTGTACATGGATACATGACATGTGATAAATTGGTGACGGAGAACGATTCATGGTGGTCATATAAGTTATTTTTCTGTGTCTCAACCATGGATATATGACACGTGAACGGGGGCAAAACTTTACTAATTATAAATCAGATCCTATTTTAGCAGTATATATTAGAGTCCATGTCTTGTGGGACAGCTAGACAGATTGTAATGCTCATGCGTGGTTGACACCTTGTTTTAAAATCTCAGTATTAGTATCAGCCAATGCTCTTTAGTATCAATATTGGTTATATCATCAATATCAGTCCCGATATCATCCGGTATTATATTGTTAATACTGTATCTGGTACTTCAAACCGTGATACGATATTGCTAATATATATCGGAGTCCGCCGATATTTGAAAACATGGTTGAGACCAATGTTAGGTTTGCCCATAGATGAGTTATTATAACCTCGTGGATGATGAATGGTGCTAAGTAAAGGCGAGAGTATATTCACACATGAAGAGAGAGTTTGTTGGAGTTTTCATGTGTGAATATGGCCTTACATCAGGACCTAAATAGAAAAGTAATGGACCTTAACTGTTGGGATTAAGACCTAATAGCTTAAACGTTTGGATCGAAGTGGTTTCCACCTTATTTAAGGTCCATATTATTCATAAGAGCCCCGAGTATCTTCCCAATATGTATTGGGGTGTAAGGGTGGGTTTTTGTTAGTTGAAGTCTGCCTTTTCTTTTTCTTTCGGATTTCTGAGATTAGGAAATCCTTGAATTACATGATTAGATGCCTAACTTATTGCTTCTGCTCATGTATGTATTTCCAATCAATATAGATGACTGCAGAATTTATTGCATATGCCCTCAAAATGGATTAAGTTACGGTACCATCATAAGAGGGTGGAGCCATCCCATCAAATTTGAAACTACTGATCCTAGATTTTGACTTTCTACAGCTCAATGTTTTATATCTTTCTCACTCAGATCGAGAGGATGATTCATGGTCATTCCTATGACGAGAAAAAACTGTTTAGATTTAAGTACATACAGTACCAGATTTCAGGACATTATTTCTTGATGAAAGCTTTGGTACTATGCTTCAATAAGGTTTGATTTAGGATCCTACGATTCTGGAACTAAATGTGCCTCTCGTCATGGCAGCTAAGATCACTTATAAACCCAACTTGGGGTGCTCAAAGCTTAATACTGCTAGTTATTGCCACCCAAGTCTGTAACTATTTCTATGGAGGAAACACAACTCAAACTAGCTAGGATTAGCTCCTACCATGTTCCTATTAAGCCCGAACTAGATTTTTGGCATGCACAATGCACATGATATTATTATTTTGGTGCAAAACAATGCTGCATATACACGAACACGGTAAGACATGAATATGTGGACACACAAAATCTAAAAAAATCTAATATGTGAACATGATAATAAAAAAATTATATGTAAATATAGATAAAGAATTAGAATAAGCATGAGGTTACATGATTGTAATTTCATATAACAACAATTTTATATCAATGCAATTTTATATATAACTTTAAATCTCCAATTGTGTAACACCATGAAAACTAAATTTTATCAGGTCTGAATCCAACTTTCTCTAATCTGGTTCAAGTTCAAACATGGTTTGCACATATTAGACACGTTTGTACTGAGTATCTTGCACGTGCCGGTATAGATACGTGTTGGACATGGATACAGAAGCCTCCAATGCTTGTTGGTGCAACATAGCTACAGAGAATTCAGTGGAAACTTTTTTTTTTTTTTTGGGGGGGGGGGGGGGGGGGGGGTGGTTGATATGTCTGCATATTTAGTGTACTTTCTCAAAGTGTTGCAAATATAAAGTATAAGATTGTTTATAATCCATTAACTTGAATGCTAGAACTTTTACATAAACTATTTTCTTTTCACTTTGCTTATGTTGTAGACATGTTCTCTTTTTAATTGGATGATAGCTTAAATCTTTGAAATTATTTTCTGGGTATAGTAAATTAGGTGTTGATATAATTGTGAGATGTTAAAGGCATGGGCCCACTTATTAATGATAGTTAATGAGAGTTTTAATGTAGAATTAAAGAGGGAAGCTGTGATATGTAACTTTTTCTCTCTTTATTTGTGGATGTGTGTTAGGCTTGCGGACGTGAAACCAACACCCAAATGGCAACCATCCGTAAATAGGTCCAATTATACAGAGTACATGAAACTAGGACTCCTTCCAACAAAATGACACTCACTGTGAACTAATTTACCATTTCTTATTGCTCTTTTTGCTCAAAGTATACAAAAGTTTGTGGCACAATCTTCTAAATTTCATCAACTCCAACTATTACACGGTTGTTTCCACAGTTTCTTTCTCCACATGTGGGATAAAAGCCAGTATGCATAAAAGGTATTTAATTAATAATGTGTTCTGAGAAGGTCAGTGACAAGATTCCATCATTTTATGTCACCAAGTCAATTTTTTTAAGCAAACTAGCTATAAGGTCAATAACAAAAACATCTACCTATCACATGTATTTTCTCATGTACATGCTGTTACAATTCTTTACCAACTGACATGTGATCTTTTCCCCCAAGATCTATCATATGTTTTATCTTTTCTCACTTATGTTACGTGTTCGTCTTTCTTACACCATAGTAGAGTCCTTCAAAACCTTACAGAGAGAAGGTTATGTTACAACCATCAACTGACCAGGATTGAATCCCTCTGCCTAAAATTGGTTAATTATCCACCATTCATGTTATTGATATTCCTTCTCTCTCGTTCTAGTTCTATTCAAGTCTTCAACAGAGCCAGCCGACGATTTTGAAGATGCAATATAGGAAATCATGAAAATTTCTAGCTGAGTGCCTTGCCGTTGTTTTTAGAGCAATGCACATGTACCTTTTCATTGCTCGTGAGTGTGATCCATACTTCAAATTTAGCGCATATAACAATATATTTTAGGGGTAGTTCCTCTTATCACCCATATTTTCTCTTGTTAATTTGATACCTGATTCCGGAATAATACAATTATGATGTTTATACATAATGTTGTCTTCCATGAAATTATCTACCTTCTCATTCATTGAAGAAACTATAGTGGTATGCAAAAGATGCGACTTTTCACTTGCTGATTTCCTTTCACCTCAGGTTGTAAGGGCAAGGAAGAAAGACACAGGAAATGTCTATGCTTTGAAAATTATGGACAAGAAGTTCATTACTAAAGAAAATAAAATACCTTACGTAAAGCTGGAGCGCATTGTTCTTGATCAGTTGGATCATCCTGGCATAATCAGGCTATATTTCACATTCCAAGACACCTACTCCTTTGTAAGTGCTCTCATTTAGCCCATTTATTTCATCTCGTATCTTCAGAACCTGCATGGTCTGTAGGATTTCATAGAGGTTGGATTTTTTCCCCCTGCAATTGAAATTGTTATCTGAAATGATTGTTTATGTTACTTTGGAGACATGGCACTTGAGTCCTGTGAAGGTGGAGAGCTTTTTGATCAAATAGCTAGGGTAATGGTTTGACATCCAGAACTTCAAATTTTCTTATGTGCATTTCCTTTTTGTTTGATATTTATTGTGTCCATCTTGCAGAAAGGTCGTTTGTCTGAAGATGAGACTCGCTTTTATGCAGCGGAAGTTATTGATGCTTTGGAATATATGCATGGCATTGGACTAATACATAGAGATATCAAGGTTTATTATGGGGTATGAGCTTCTTGTTCTTTTAATATCATTCATGCTAAATATTTCTTGTTGCCAGCCAGAGAATTTGCTACTCACGGCAGAGGGGCACATTAAAATTGCGGATTTTGTAGTGTAAAACCCACGAAGGAATGTCGAATAACAGTCCTTCCAAATTCGACAGGTAGTTCATAAGATTGTCCTGATTGAGGGATTTTATTGAAATTATCAAATAAGTTTTTAAATTTCCTTTTCCTTTTAATATTTAATCCAGAGGAAAGAGCATGCACCTTTGTGGGAACAGCTGCTTATGTTCCCCCAGAAGTCCTCAACTCTGCACCAGCAACTTTGGGTAAGAGCATAACCATGTACTTAATCTTGAATCTCTTGTAAGCAGCCAGAGATATCTGATGTCTCACTGCAGCAAATTGAAACTAGTTTTGTATATGCATTTCTTTCTTGATGGTTATGTGCATTTAAATGTTTGTTTCTGACAATGTTGCTGTTATCTCACTTAACTACCTGAAAATAATTTTAGAAAAAAGTTAATGATGATACACAGATGCTATGTGATGAAATATTTTTATACCATCTCTTCCTAGAAATACATCTATAGTTGAAAAATGAATTATTCTGTTACTTTTCTTCTTCATAGAAGTTTCTTCTTTGTATAAATCAAAGGATAAATAATAAATTTCTCCCTCAAAATCAGAAATTATGCTGGATATTCGAAGGGCAAACATGTAGTGGTTAGTTTCTAACTCCTCGAGATCACGACACATGTCCATCCAATCCCTGACGGATGCGGGACACGTAGCCCTCTCTAGAACCGTTGAAGGAGAGTCCCTGTCCCATTCAAGCTCTGATCAGATCAAGCAGTTTGAAGATTAGAGATAAGATCGGTTGCAAGTACCTCTATCTCCAAGCTAAATTTACATTTGAACTTAACGGTTACAACTCCAGAGTGGATTGATCATATCTACAACTGGATGATGGATAAAGACGAGCGTGTGCCCTGCTAATTCAAATCATGACGTTCAGCTCCAATCGCCTCCAAGACAAGTAGTTGAGATAGGACATATATTTAAATACAACTGGATTCTGTAATCTTATCTAAAAAATATCTACATGTATAAATAATATACCCCTCCAATGAGAAGGGGGACAATGAAAAAACTCAGAAACCCTAGCGCGTGAGATATGGCGATCACCATTGTAATTTTTCTGAATTATAGTGGAATCCTCTCTCCCTCTCCGTGGTATTTCTCTTTAGGGTTTTCACGTAAATCTTTGTGTTTGCGCTGTTTTGATTCGTTTATCAATCTCCCCATTTTAATGTGTGGATAAATTCCCAGTAATTACCCGCGGCATTTGGTGCTTGCATTGAGATCTTTGATTCCACACTCAAATAGTCCTTCCAATCCCATACCGGCATACCCTTTCACGTCCTTAAAAAAGGTTTCCAATAACCATGGCCTCTAAGAGCACTACCTGCCACGACGTCAATGCCTCCAGGAACTGTCAACACTCTCCTAGGACAGTTTATCCAGCGAGTGCTGGCCTGCGACTGGGTGAACTGTGGACCTAAGCAAATCCGAGCGAGAACCGGTCGCCATTCATCGTGATACCGCCGAGCGAGAGCGAGAAGCGGTAATGCAAATCAACAACCATTTACTCACGCAAATAAATGCCCTTCGAAAAGCTCAACAACGAGTCATTAAGTTGAGCTCAAAGAAAGCCTAAGTGAACATGTCTTCTGAAGTCCGTCAACATCTCTCAGCTCCGACTAATTTACATTTCAAGTTAAATCAGATACGCTCCTGAATAACCTCACCACATGAGGATCCAGAGAGCCACATAGCCGGTCCCACACGGAAGCGGACGAGGGGGCATCACTCCCCAACATGCAAGAGGAAGTAAAACACTTCCCTTGCAGCAACAAAGGCCAAGGACGACTCAGTCTTCACCCCCTGAAGTTACGATCGATCAGATCCTTCACATCATTAAGCATCAATCCTGAGTGAAGTCAAACAAGCACGACCCAAATCTTCTAGAAGCAGGAGGACACTGTTCTTTTCATGGCAGTCAGGGGCACACCACCTTGCATTGCTGGGCCCTCAAAAGACACCTCAACGATCTAATTCAACTGGATACCTCGAAGAGTTTGTCCTCGACCAGGAGGAAGATCCGGAGGTACCCCAGTCGAGTCTACCGACTAAAGCGCTTACGTATCAGCACAACACATCCCAGGATAGGAAGATCCTCAAGAAGCAATGAAGCTCTTTTCACTTAAAACGGTACTATGTGTAAACCATGTAATATCCAATAAAAAGATTATCCAAGTTTTTTTTTTTTAATATTATGTACCTTCTCCGAGTGCGATAGCTACTCCTTGAGGAGTCTCCTGAAAGATGGTGGCTCACCCACAATGATCTCTCGGAGCTCAGCTTACTCGGATCTTCACCCTTTTGGCTACCCGAGCCAGTCAACAACCTATAGCGGGTCCTACTCTGATGACTACCCCTCGGGAAGTCTCCTGAAAGATGGAGGCTCGCCACAAAGACCGCTCGGAGCTCAGCTGTACATCGGCTCCTCACCCTAATGGTTATCCGAGCCATCCAATAGCCTATAGCGGGTTCTATCCTAACAGCTACCCTTGAGGAGTCCTCAAAAGATGGAGGCTTGTCCACAATGACTGCTCGGAGTTCAGTCTGCATCAGTTTTTCACCTTGACGGCTACCCGAGCTAGTGAATAAACTATAACGGGTCCTACCCTGACGGGTATCTCTCGAGGAGTCTCCTGAAAGACTGAGACTCACCACACAATGACCGGTCGGAGCTCAACCTACATGGGTTTTCACCCGGACGGCTATTCGAGCTCGTCAACAGCGTATAACGGGTTTTACCCTGAAGGCTATCTCTCGGGGAGTTTCCTGAAGGACAGAGACTCGCTCACAGTGACCGTTCGGAGTTCAGCCTACATCGAGTTTTCACCCTGACGGCTACCTGAGCTAGTCAACAACGTATAGCGGGTCTTACCCTGACGGTTATCTCTCGGAGAGTCTCTTGAAAGATAGAGAATCACCCACAGTGACCTCTTGGAGCTCAGCCTACATTGGGTTTTCACCGTGACGGCTACCTGAGCCAGTCAACAACGTATAACAGGTCCTACCCTGACAACTATCTCTCGAGGAGTCTTCTGAAAGACAGAGACTGGCCCATAGTGACTGCTCGGAGCTTAGCCTACGTCGGGTTTTCACCCTGATGGCTACCACGGCTAGTCAACAACCTATAACGGGTCCTATCCTGATGACTACTCGAGCAAGTACGAGGCCTACATCGGGTCCTAACCTGACGACCGATTGAAGACAATATATATCAAGGCACCATACAAGCACAACAAAGAGCAAGAGACAACACACTCGAAGAAAGAGGTAATCACTTTTATTCATAACAAAAGAGGATACAATTTCTTATTACATTAATCTTGATTATAAAAAAGAGAAGGTACAAGTGGACTCAGCTATCCCCGCCTACGTTCGTTACTTTGGTCCTCGGACCATCCCTGAGACCTCCCAGGCCAGCCACCGGAGCCCCCAGCCTGATCGCTCGGCCTCTTTGACTGACGGCTCGCACCTCCGGCCTGATTTCTCGGCCCTTCGGAGTCACGACTCGTACTCCCGAGCCAACCGCCCACGCCCTCCGATCGACTGCCCGAGCTTAGGATCGAAACTTGAGAGCGCAAGACTTGCGCCTCCATGAGCAACTCTCCGTGGGAACTCCAGAGCTCGTAATAGCGCTCGGATTGACGCGAAGCTTCAAACTTCAGCTCCTTCACGTCATCCTCACGGCGCTCCAAGTTCTTCTCTAGTATTCGGACTTTGTGCTTAAGCTCCAGTTTCTCGGCACGCTCTCGATCGATATGCTTCTGAAGCAAAGAGATCTTTGACTGGGCTGAGGTGGCCTTCTCCTGAAGCACGGATATCTCGTTCAACGCCTTCTTCAGTTTCTCGAGCCTACTCAGGAGCCTTCCAGGGCCACTTCTCGCCTCAATTCATCCACGCCTCCAGCATGCCATGCGATTTTAGGAATATCTCGCTCACCCTTTCTTTAAGATCTTACACTTTCACATTGTGGGAATGAGTTTGCGGTCCAGCTTGAAGGTGAGAAAGTCGAGCAGCTCGAGCTGTATGCTGTGGGGAAGCTCAAGTAGCATCCGGTACAAACTCTTGGCGACCCTTTTCCGTCGGGTGTTCAGGAAGTCCAGCAACAATCCAGGCTCATCATTTATATCTATCTCTAACCCTCGTTGCCGTCTTCGGGGTCGAAACCCTCAGGCTTCACTCCGGCTTCATCGAGGAACCTCACACCTGAGGGACCAGCTCCATCGGAGTCTAAGCGTGCACGGGACACCCGTGGCTCCGAAGGACTCCTCCCAAAACTTGGCCTTCCAAGCCCATGGAGACTGCCAAGTTAGAAGCTAGACCCAAAGGATCCACCAAGTCGACACCCACAACGGCCTTGCAACAATAAAAAATAGAACAAGTTCAACAGAGGAATCAAAATTTTTCGTATATTCATTCAAAAAATTACATCGGGATCAAGAAAAAGGAAAAAAACTCTCAAACACTCACTTTGCCTTTGTGAGAGGCCTCGGAGGGTGGAGTCGGACGATCCACATTTTGGGATGTGTCACGTGTCAAGATCCCAGCGGTGGGAGCACCCGAGGGGAGACCCGTCGATGGGGGAGCAGCACCGCGGGCTAGAACGCTCGGGGAAGCTCCCGTTTCTGCGATGGAAGCACCCAATGGGAGAGCTGTCGCCAGAGGGAGCGCTACCGGACGGAGCACTCGATGAGGTCATTGCCTCCACGCCTGAAGCACCACGCTCTACCGGATGTCTCGGGCCTTGGCTTTCGAAGAAGGCATCAATTTCAAGTAGATATTTCATGGCCGCTCCTCACTTCTTGTCCTCGTATCCATCCTTGTATTTTTTGAACTTGAATATCTTTATGTCCCATTGGCACTGATCTATCACTGTTTTAACGCGTGCCTCCGCCGCGTCCTTGGCAGTCAGTGCCTGGTCCAAGTCGCCCTCGAGGGACCCTTTTGCTTCCACGAAGGCAGTCCTCTCCGACCCCAGGGTGGCCTCCGTGATCTCAGCACGCTCACGCGCCCTCTTCCAGTTCCCGTTGAGTCACATGCAGCTTTGTCTCCTTCTGCTGCAACTTGGACTCCTTGCAGCGCAACTCCGTGCCCGCCTCTTGTAAACCTGAGTCCTTCTCCAGCTCCCTCCGAAGCCCCTCTAGCTCCTCCCAACCTTGCTGGACCACAACTTCGTGGTCCAAGTCTGCTTGGAGACGGGTGATTTCGGCAGACACTGCCTCTCATGCAGCACTGAGTTCCTCCACCGTCCGAGCAGCTCAACAATTGTGCCATCCTTCTCCTTCAGGGTGTCCCGATGAGCATCCAACAGCTCGAAGGTAAACACAGCGTTTTTGAAATTAAAGCAGAATTAGTTGACGAACAAGTACAAGTTCAGGCATAATCGTCATGAGGCTTACCTTGAAGACCTTATTCTTCATTGCTACCTCCGGTCCTTCACGGGCAGGGCTTTGAACTCCTTTAGCCCTCCTATGAAATCTCTGTATCTTAGGACCACCTCTTGATCGCACCCTTCGGAGGAACAACCGAACAGGGGGCTTGCAGTGGGCCGCTCTGCATCAGCATCGACGGTTGAGCAGCAGACCCCGAGGCACCCACGGGAAAAATGGTTCTCACGCCATCCTCCGCCAGCGGAGCGTCTGTAGTTCCCGCCTCCCCGAGCCTAGGCAAGGCTCGGGCCCAGTCTCAACCAAAGTCAGAGACGCCACCACTATGTCCTCCTCTTCGGATAACACATCAATAGCAGGGGGTGCTCCTCCGGTACCTCAACCTCCATTCCCACCTGCCTGAGGGGTGCATCCACGCTTTCCTCGGGAGTCTTGACGGTCGACGAATCCCCAGAGCTCCAGAAGCCTAGGGCTCAGAGGACCCGACCCGAGCATCTCCAGCCATCAGGGAATGCCCACTAGCAGCGGACAGGGTATGTAGGAGCAGACAACAACAAGTCAAGCATACATCTCCTCATCAGACTAATCGAAACCAAGTTTACTCTTCTGCAAAGGAAAAAATATGTAATCTCGAAAGGACAAATTATACAAATCTAAACATGTGAAACGTTTACCTCTGCGGGAGTTGAGGTGCGAGAGTTGCATCGGGGCCTTCTTCCTTTTGGCAGGGACCACCCGCCCCGAGACGTTAGCCCTCCCGAGTTCGACAGCCCGCTGGCTTTTAGCCGGGCTGGGCTTTTATCCGAAGCTGCTTCCTTGGGAGAACGGGGGCAAGAGGACGGTTGGGATCCAATATCCAGCTCCACTTGCGATGGTTATAGTTGATGATTGCTAGCTTTCACAACTTCGTTTCGATGTCAGCGGAGAGTGATGCTCCTTCCCGAGCGATGGGGCCCAAGTTTTAGGTAACCGGGATGGCCCGCGCTCATCCTCTGACTCGGCCTCCCATGGGTCAGTCACCTGGACCACTATCCCTCATACCGTGGTCGCTGTCAACTATGTTGATGATAATTTTTTCAACCCCACTTTTAGGCACAAAACCCTGCCAGTGCACCGTTCACGTGCCTGTCTCAAGCCAGGATAAAGAATGAGGGTTGTGGTAGGCCTGTGACAACTAACGTAAAATATTGTCACACACCATGAACATGAACATGAACCAGAACTAAATTTTATGGGGCATTCCCTACTGAGCGACGCTACATCAGAGCCCGGTGTAGTGAAAAGTGGGAAAGAGTTTGCTAGGTCGTCGTCCAGAAACGACGCGCCACATTGGCACCCGGATGTGGTGTCAAATGAGTAAGGGTTCTCACACTTTTATGAGCGGGTGAGGATAAGAAGTTTACTCATGAATATAGAATTAGGTTAGCATCATGGAATATAGGTTCTCTTATAGGTAGATTAGCAGACATAGTTGATGGTATGGTTAGAAGGAAGTTAGTATTTTGTGTAGAAAACTAAGTGGTAGGTGAAAAAGATAGAATTATAGAGTTTTGGGGTTATAAACTTTGGTATACTGGTAGAGATATAAATCATAATGGAGTAGGTGTGATCATAGATAAACAATTGCTTGAGGTGTAGTGGAGGTTAGGAGAAAGGATAATAAGATTTTACTAGTTAAACTTATTTTAGGTAAGAAAATTTTAATGTTATTAGTGTTTATTGCACCACAAGTAGGATTTGATGAGTCAAGTAAGCGTCAATTTTGGGAGGATTTAGATGCGATTGTGTAAAAGCATACCCATTAGAGAAAAGCTTTTCATAGACGGTGACCTCAATAGGCATGTATGAACTAGTCGTTATGGGGTTGATAGTTACATAGAGGATTTAGCTTTGGGGAAAGAAATGAATCAGGTAACTCGATTATAGATTTTACTTTGTTATATGATTTGATCTTAGCGAATACTTGGTATAGGAAGAGAGTGTCTCAATTGATCACTTTTAGAAGTGGATCAAGTGCTAACCAAACAGATTTCTTTTAACTAGAAAGTAGTAGATAGAAGTTGTATGGATTGTAAGGTTATACCGGGTGAGTGTAGTAACCCAATATAGACTCTTAATTTTAGATGTTTAGATTAGAAGGGGATTTAGAAAGATTAAATGTAAATTAAATCCTAAAATTAAGTGGTGGCGGCTAAAAGAAGGTAACCAGGAGTTTTTGTAGATCGAGTAGTATATGAAGCAGATTAGAAAGTTCAAGATGATCCCAATACAATATGGAACAAAATTGCTAGCTACATTAAACAGTAGTTAAAGATGTACTTGGTGAGTCGGGTGGTGCTTCACCATGTAACGACACATCATGGTGGAAGAAGAGGTAAAAACTGCCATTAAGATCAAACGAAACTCTTATAGAGATTTGAAGAAAAATTGTGACGAAGTGAGTTTTGAGAGATATAAGCTAGCCAAGAAGAAGGCTTAGAAAGCTGTTCAGAATGCAAGACTAAGTGTACAAAGAAGTGTATGAGAAGTTGGACACCAAAGAGGTAGAATAGTGTATATATATATAGAATTGCTCGAATAAGGGAGATAAAGACTAGAGACTTATGTACTGTGAGGTGTGTCAAAGATGAGGATCAGAAGGTTTTAGTTCGAGATGAAATCAAAGAAAGATGGAGAGAGTATTTTGACAAATTGTTCAATGGTAGTTCTATTCAAGACTTGGATAACCTTACCATTCAGTGCCAAGATATGAACCATAAGTATATACGCAGAATTAGCGAATCTAAAGTTAAAGAGGCCTTGAAGAGGATGAAGTTAAGAAAAAACTATTGGCCCGAATGAAATTCCTATTGAGGTATGAAGATGCTTAAGAGAGGTGGGCATGAGATGGCTGGCAAACCTATTTAACAAGATCTGGCTAACTAAAAGATGCAAAATGAGTGGAGAAAGAGTACCTAAGTACCTTTCTATGAGAATAAGGGTGATATCTAGAGTTGTTTCAAACTATTGTGGAATAAAACTCATGTGTCCACCATGAAGCTTTAAGAAAAGGGTAATTGAACACAGGTTAAGACAGAATGTTATAATATCAGAGAATCAGTTTGGGTTCATACCGCGGCAATCGACGACAGAGGCTATTCATTTGCTTCGTTAACTTATAGAGCGATTTCGAGAGAGGAAGAGAAATTTTCATGTGGTCTTTATTGATTCAGAAAAAACTTATGATAAGGTGCCAAGAGAGGTATTATGGTGGACATGGATGAAAAAGGGATTCCCCATCAATATATTGACATAATCAAGGATATGTATGATGGAGTAGTAGCAAATGTTAAACTTGTGGAGGCATAACGAGTGATTTTTCTATCAAAATTGGATTGCATCAGGATCTACATTGAGTCCATTCTTATTTGCCATAGTGATGAATGAACTTACTAGAGCTATTCAGGATGCGATACCGTGGTGTATGCTATTTGCTGATGATATTGTCCTAATGATGGACGAGAACTGGGTAAATGCCAATTGGAGTTAAGAGGTAAACTCTAGAATCTGGAGGTTTAGATTAAGTAGGGCCAAAACAGAGTATATTGAGTGTAATTCAGTAAACAGGGAATCTGAGATTATAGTATTGTGAGACTAGATGGACAAAAAATACCGATGAGCAGTCATTTTAAGTACTTGGGTTCTATTATCCAAAGGATGAGGAGATTGATAATGATGTCAACCATAGAATCCAAGCCGGCTGGTTTAAATGGAGGAGCGCAACATGAGGTTTATGTGATCGTAACATTCCGTTATAGTTGAAGGGAAAGTTTTTATCGGGCTGTTATTAGGCCAGCTTTGTTATATGGCATAGAATGTTGGGCTATAAAGCGACATCAGGCATAGAAGATGAGTGTAGTAGAGATGCGCATGCTTCGTTGGATGTGTGGTAACACGCGGAGAGATAAGGTGAGAAATGAGGATATTCGTACTATAGATAGTTGTAGCCTCTATAGAAGAGAAGATGAGATAAAACCGCCTACGATGATTTGATCATGTGCGACGTAGACCTATAGATGCGCCAGTCTGGCGAGTAGAGCGTATCAATTTAGGGCAAGTTAAAAGAGCGCAGGGGAGACCGAAGAAAACATCGATGGAGGTAATACGACAAGATATAGAGGCTAAAGGTCTTAGTGAAGGCATATTGCTCGATAGGAATGAGTGGAAAAGCTGATCCATGTGCCCGATCCGGCGTAATTCTATTTTGGTTCATGTAGCCTACCCCCAATACTTGGGTCAAATGGCTTTAGTTGTTGTTGTGTTGTTGTACTTTGAGGCACAACGTAACACGCGTTCTGGTTAGTCTTTCTTAGCACAAAGGCGGTGCTGAAGACTTCATACTGGCACGCCTCGGGGACGCTCAAAGCGCAGATAGCCTCAAACCAGAGCACCGTGTGCCAGGCTACTCCCGACACTGAGAGGGAACTCTGTAAAATGTCAGAACGTTGTGGACAAACTACGACAGTCTCAGCCCCAACGCCAGAACCTGGGAATGTATATATACGCCGCTATTGGACGGAGCCA
Source organism: Agave tequilana (assembly GCA_038442645.1). Classification (NCBI taxonomy): domain Eukaryota; kingdom Viridiplantae; phylum Streptophyta; class Magnoliopsida; order Asparagales; family Asparagaceae; genus Agave; species Agave tequilana. Next base: position 39,165 of record JAVJIF010015579.1, read on the forward strand.
GAGCAACGTCAACACCATGAGGGCAAAAATCGTCATTGATCCCAGGGTTCAAGCACACCGTACTTTGCCAGGCACTCTCCACCTCTTCCTGGCTATGAAGCTTTGTGGTCCTTGGATCGAAATCATGTCGATCCTAATGCGAGCTGGGACCTCTTTCTTTTCTCCTCCGTCGTGGCTTTTCCCTTGCCCGCACCGCCGATAGCACTGGATTTGCTTTCCTTCGTCATCGATAAAGAAATTAGGTGATTTAAATAGATATGTAGGAGAAAAGGAGATGCAGAAGCGAGAAGATTGAAGAAACTCAGAAGTTAGAATAATGTTTAGGGCTTGAGTGTGGAGCGCCTTTTTAACCCTCAAAGTTGTGCAGCCCCTCGATTAGAGCTTATACGTGTCATGATGAATGATATCTGAACTGTCGCCGTTGATACACCGCATCAATCTCAAGCGTCGCGCCCCTTCAAAAGCGTCAGTTACCGAACTGTCGTGACAACGGATGTGACGCGCATTTTAAAGCTTTGCCAGTCTGTAGATGCACGTCACAAAAAGACAAAAACTAAAGCGACACAAGTAGCCGAGTCCAAGCTTAAGAAGTCTGCTCCCCTCCTTCTCTCAGAGTCCCCAGGAGCACATAACTCCCAGGGAGAGTTCAGACCTCATACCAAAGAGGGAAGCAGAGGGGACATATATAGTGGTCAGTTTCTGACCCTCGAGATCACGACACGTGTCCATCTAATCTCTGGACGGATGCGTAACACGTAGCCCTATCAAGAACATTTGAAGGAGAGTCTCCAAGATAAACAGTTGAGATAGGACAAATATTCAATACAACCAAAATCTGTAATCTTATTTTAAAAACACCCACAAGTATAAATAGTATACCCCTTCCAACGAGAAGGGGGACGATCAATAAAACCCAGAAACTCTAGCACATGAGATATGACGATCACCATTGTAATTTTTCCTTAATTATAGTGAATCCGTTCTCCCTCTCCGTGATTTTTCCCTTTAGGATTTTCACGTAAATCTTTAGATTTTGCGCTGGTTTTGATCTCAAATTCATTTTTCAATCTCTCTGATTTTGTTGCGTGGATAAATTCCCCAGAAATTACCCGCTGCATAGCATAATAGTTCAAACAAAGTGATGCAATTCTTTTTTATGCTTGATGAGGTTTAAATAAGTGTTTTTTGTATTTCACTTTTCCATACTTCAAAGAGGTTGAATTGCAATTAGTAGAAAGGTTGGCACTGATTTCGAAGTCCTTATTCTGCAAATCACCTCTCACTGTGTGTAATCTTATTATTAAGTCGACTTATGCAACTTAAATCATTGATCAATTCTGAGAAATTAGAACATTGTTGATTTGTTGAAATGATGTGTTTTCAAGTGTTATATGGGAAAGCTTAAATAATAGGTAGGGCTGGATTTTCCAATTTGTGCTGAATCTTTACAGAAAACCAAATTGTGTCAATAGAATTTTGTCACATATATGTCTATTGGTAATAACAGGTATAAAAAAAGGATTGATGTGTAGGTAGATTTACAAATGGAGAGGAAATTGTTGCCTGTGCTGCATATAATGGTTAAGTCTTTTCCCCCTTTTCCCTCCTTCCAGAGAGTAATCAAATTTTTTTGTGTACAATTACCTTTCTTGACACCACATGACTCATTTTGGGCCATTTCCAAATCCTCAAGGCTTATTAAAAGGATAGTAGATATACTGATTACTAATCGCCATGAGATCTAGATGTCTGCTCTATTCTACATGGTTATTGTCCATCCTGAGGAAAAAGGGGAAAAATAAAATAAATCAATATTTATTAATACCTTTATATACTGATCAGTCCTTCAGTTTGATTTTTGTTGCCACAATATCAGCCCTTCTAGTTAAAACATGAAGATCAAACCTTTCACCATCAGTTACCTATTAAAATCTTTGACCATTTTATCTTTTATTATGATGAAAAGCACACACACAAAGGTGTCTACATAATAGAACTTGAAATCCCAGAGGTAAAAACCCCTCTCATGCACAAGAGCACACACAAAGATGACTGCATAATGGAATAAGCACCCCGCCACCACCCCCCACCCCCCCTCCCCCCCCCCCCCCCCCCCCCAAAAAAAAAAAAAAAAAAAAAAAAGTGCTTTCATTTCACTCAAAGATGTGTAAATAATGGAACCAGAACATCTAAAGGCACACGCCTACTTTACCAACTCAGCTTTAGCTCACTGACCAGATCGTGGGACTATGCTAAATTTTTCTTTCTTTTACATCTAGTGCAGACAAGTTATCTACATAGTCGAACCAGAATTCCCAAAGGCAAAATCCCTCCTTTCCAAACTAAACTTAAACTCATTGGCCAATGTGTGGGATTAAGCTATTATTTTGTCTCATAAAATTTTGCTTTGCTTTCGCGTACATTTTCTTTCTTATCATTTGTTCCTTTTGCCGCTACTGCTTTTCTGGTGGGATAATAGGTGTTGCTGTTTGTGGATATCACTTATTTTTTCTTTCCTTCTTTTTCTTTTTTTCTTTTTTGAGAAGAAAAGAGGGAGGGTCAATGAGAAAGAGGGTGAGCTCAATCTCTTGCCAGCCAAATATCTACAGCATACACAAAGTGAAGAAATGAAGAGAGGGAGGGAGCATAGAGAGTTTAAATCACCAAGAAGCAATGTTTTAAATGTTGGTCAACATTTTCAATGACGGCCGACATTTCGTTTTTAAGACCTCATCGCCACGACATCCCCACCCTCATTTGAAATGGCGTTTTGAAAAATGTCAGCCAATATTTCGGGAAAAATCCGATATGTCGGCCGACATTTCGAGAAAATGTCAGCTGACATTTCAGGATGTTGGTTTGTTTTGAAAGTTGAAGCAATTGAGAAATTTCTACATTGGGTTAGTGAGTATATGCAAAATGTTAAGATAAGTATACTTATCCTAAACATATTTATGTATTTTTGCATAAGTTGTGTATGTATGGCTTAATAAGAATTTTAAGATTACATTATTTAAGACATTTAGGACATATATTTGTTATTCGTCATGACGTCTGAAATTTACTAAATAACCCCAAAATATCTCCGAAATCTGAAATCTACATCTGACAATTTCTTGATATCCGACATTTAAAACACTGCCAAGAAGCAACTAATGAGAAATATATTGTCATGAAATTCTTTGGTCCAGCTCTCAAGTTATGCTCGGTACAATAGCCAGAAGCTTTTTGTCCCAAAAGAACAAGCCAAACTTTCATTTGATGTTGAAATGAATCTGTATGTGATGTAGATGAACGACACATAGTTGCAACCTTTTGCTTCCACTTCTAGGGAAATTTTCAAAGATTTGTGCAGAAAAGGAGAGTATAACTTATTTTTCTTTTGTTTCATTTCATGTTTTTCCTGGAAAATTTTGAAATGCATTATCGGAGACACAATAAAATATATTGTACTCATGGTTTCAAATATCGGTTGATTCTGATATATCAACAATATCATATCGGGTTTTGAGGTACGTGATACGATATTAATCGGTAGATTATAGGGGGCCAATATCGCTGATACTAACGGCCGATATTGACGATTTTGATAGTAAAAACCATTGGCAACATACCGATACCAAGTTTTTAAACCATAACTTTACTTATTCTGTATTTCTCTAGTTGGGGCGTAGTGAGGGCTATTTGTACCCAGCCTTGAAATGGCATCGGAAAAGCTTGAAGTCAAAATTAGCATAGAAAAAATTGGCCTATGCAGGGCCAGAGGATAGGCACCCAAACGAAGAAGGGCTTAACATCACTCATGCGCTTGATGCAATTGCTTTGAAAGTTCAAATCCTAATTTTGGCAGTTCCATATCCTGTTAAAACCTACCTTTATTAAATTTGTTTCTCATCTTTCTTTTATCAGAAATGATCTATGGGCTCTTGGATGCACCTTATATCAGATGCTTTCTGGCTCTTCTCCCTTAAAGATGCTAGTGAATGGCTTATATTTCAGAGGATCGTCGCTAGGGATCTCAAATTTCCCGAGTACTTCTCAGAAGAAGCAAGAGACCTTGTTGATAAATTACTTGTAAGCATTTGCAAATGAACTTTATAAACTTTCAGAATAAACCTCGGCTCTGAATTCTTGTCATCCATTCTGTTTTTATACATATTATATGCATAACTATGTTGTACTTTAATGTTTGATGTATAAGACATGAAGCCTACATGTATCCTAGGTTTTAAGATTTTTTTATCTTGAATCGACATTCACTATATTCAGATTTAGAATATTATTTGCAGATATTAATCAAGAAAGTTCCTTTCAGTCGGTTTCCTTGAACATCTGTTAACTTTTGTCTCATAAACATGCAGTTGATCAGTTTCATATTGCTGTTACTATGCCATGTACTTGTGTGCACACGCGTGTGTGTGTGCATGCGCTCACACATATATTTGTCCTACAGTCTATACTTCTCTTTCATTTTTCTGTTAACATGCAACAGGAGCTCTCTTTCATTTTTCTGTTATAATGCAACGGAGCTCTTTTTTTGTCTGTGTTTTTTGTGTGTCCACAAGGTTTTGGAAGAGGATTTCGGTACCCAACTCTGAAGAAAACTTCTGTACATCAATATTCTACAATATTTGAATCATACTCGATACGTTATTTCAGGTCCCATTAGTTGTTATTTGATTTAGGGATTTTTTTTTCAGATTTTATTTCTTTATTACATGTAAATCTATTTATCTGACATTCAACGAGACAAGCAGAATATGATTATGAGCTGAATTGTTTGTGTTGAAATTGCATCTCTGATATTTTGCACAATTTCTTTCCTATCTTCTTCTTCTGTTCTGAGTTTCTAAGTCTTAATAGCAAGAATATCTTCTTTAAACCTTATTTCTTTGATTTTTTTTTCCCACTCATTATCTTTTCCAATCTAGTGAACTCTAGAGTGCACTATAAGCTAATCTATCATATATATACACGGAAAAATTGTACAATATCTGAGTCATAATTGATACATCATTTCAGATTTTGTTAGTTATTTATTTGATCTAGGGAGATTTGCTTCAGCTTTTATCTTTTTACTTGCAAGGAAATCTATTTAAAGACTGAAATTCAACAGATGAGCAGAGTATGATTAGGGGCTGAATTATTTGTGTTGAGACTGCACTCTGATGTCTCTTTCGTGCTTTTTCTTTTCTTTTCTTCTTCTGTTCTCAGTTTCTAAAATCTTATTAGCTAACCTATCTTTCTTTAAACCCTATTTCTTTGGTTATTATGACCTTTCACTCATTATCCTTTCCAATCTAGTGAACGCTTGGGTGCATTATAAAGGTAATGTATCAGATAATATGCATGGACGTTCTATTTGTATCAACACCCTGTATTAGAACCTCCAAACTTATGCATAAAAGTTTTGTGCCACTAGGTTTAATTTATTAAGATGGAGCAATACATAAATTCTTTTGGGGGGTTCCATACTGTTCCTGAAAATGCGAAAAGGAATATGTATAACATTACCAAATCCTGATTGTGCCGATTAACATTTTCCCTTATCTATGACCATGTTTTTTATGCTTGTTTTTGGAAATCCCAGTTATAAGCTTTAGAAATAAACAAAACTCAGTTTAGTTAAATTCCAATGAGTAGCAGTTCTGTTGAATTGTGTATTGCTATATGGCTAGGAAACTGCATGTGTCATGCACACGAAGATGTTGAATAGAATCTTATTATTACTTGTTATTTACTGTAGAAAACTAAAAATGCTCAAAAAGAAAATTATAGTCAAAAAAATGTTCTTGTACTTGTAGAGATATTTCTCATCCTTTGTTTTCCTCTAGAATATTATTTTAATTTATAACAAGGTATACCTTGTTACATTCAAATGTAGCTACTGATTACTTTTTCTGTCTTGCTTTGTTTTTGTGTAGTAAATTTTTTCAGCAAATTGGGTTTTCCATCACACTTTGTTTTTAATCAGTTAAGAATTCTATCATATAGGGATTTTAAGTTCCATCCAAAGTATCATAACCAAAGAAGATAACACAATGAGAATCAATTTCATCATAGTGCCACATTGCTATACTATGCACCATGATGATGGAAGGATTACTTTGCAAAAATATATAACCCTCCTATCACATTAAATTTGATGTTGATCATACATGGAGCCTAATGACAAGAACCTACAAAACAAAGAAAAGAATTTTGATGGTTATTATCTATAATCTCATAGTCTCTAATGTGTATAGTTAAATTTCATAATTCGTTTACTTTTATGATTTAATCCAAAATCTCCAAGTAACACAGATAAAAGTTATAGAAATAATTAAAAAGAAAAAGAAGAATCTTATTGACTTATCCTATTCGTGTTATTCTTCTTCTCCTTCTACTTGGAATATGTTACAAACTACATATTTTACAAAAAATATCAGGTATATTTAAAATCTTAGGGAGAAAGAAAAACTAAAATAGACATCAAAACTAAAAAAAAGACTAAGCTTAAAGATGAACAATTTGAAGTTGGCAAATATAAGAGAAAGAAGGTAAAAGAAGTAAATCATTTTGCCCTCCCATTCTCACTGTGCTCCTCCTCCTTGTCCATGAACTATCATTTAGACTTGTGGTAGAGTTTTCCACTGCGAACGATTAATTCTCACCACAAGTGAGGGGAAAAATAGAGTGGGGGTTGCCAATAAGAGAGAGAATAATATACAACACAAAAGAGACGGGATTTTTTATGTGGAAACCCAAGTCGGAAAACCACTATAATCTGTTGATTACCGGAATTACAGGGCTCCAATGCCAGAGTCTCAGTGCTGGGCTTTTCTGGGATAGAGAAGATGAAGTCCCCTTGCTGGAGGAGAAGACCCATTTATGCTTGTTCTAATCTGTGTGCACATGGGGCGGATGATACGAGTGTGATCTTCGTAACTGCATGATCTGTACGTGTAGATTTGTTGTAACGGCCGTGATTGTTGGCACTTGATTGTTGGGATTGCATGTAGAGAATCTCGCTTTAGTGCATAACTGCCCAGGCTAGAGGGCGTATCACGTTATGAACATAGAGGGAGATCAGGCTGCGAAACTGTCGGCGAAAATTAGGGATGGTCTCTTATCGCGCTGTAACTAAACGCGGAGATCAGCGATAATTTGTTGTGATTGTCTTGCACGGAGTTGAATTCTCTGGAAGGGGGAGCTCCAGGATGGTTGAGAGCACGGAGCTCACTGAGTGGAAGCGTCCTCGGGGGAGAAGAGCAGCTTCTGGAGTGGCTCTGGAGTGAGGAAAACTTTTAGTTGTTTGGACACGTGTCACGATCCTGTGGGGGTCAGATTTTACCACTACATGACTCCACATCAAAGAGGATTCAAACTTTATTTGAAAACTAAAAACATAGACTTGAATACTTTTTTTTTTTCAAAAGAAATTTCTGAAGGTGGCAAATACAAACAAAAATGTAGAGTGAGGTCAAACTTTATCTGAAATCATAAAAATGGAAACATAGACATCAAGACCAATATCTACCAAAGAAAAACAAATTTTGGTATAGGAAAATAAGGGGAAAAAAAAACCAAAAATAGACTATTGAACCCTCTTTGAAGTATTTGATGTTCTTCTTCTTCTTCTTAACTAGCATGCAGAATCTAGCACATTAGGAAAAGATCAAAATTTATTTGAACTCTTTAAGACAGTTCAAATAGACATCAAGACAAACAGTTGATTGAAAAAAAAAAAGAACAGAAATTTCTAGAGTAAGAAAACCTCAAAAGAAAGAATAGAAAAAACTTGCTACTTTTCTTCTCTTCCTAGCATGACATAGATATAAATTGGAAAATCTGATATAATCGGGGCTCCTAAATAAATTAGAGGTGCTGTTAACTATTTAGAGTGAGATGGAGATAGAAGTTATATCTAGTCTAAGATTACAACAACAACAACAAAGTCTTTATACTAATTTTTGTAGTCGGCTTTACATGAATCCTTTTCTTCCAATCTGTTCTATTAAAGGCCATCTCCTCAGTAACGTAAGCATTAAAAATATCTAATCTATGATTCTGATCCCTAATTTTGTATATACACAAGAAACCTGATTATCTGATCTTCAAGAAATTACAAGATAGATGGAAGTGAAATTATATGAGGTTTTAGAGAAAAAGAGGAATTTGAATTACAACATGGATCATGGAATTAGACACATATTAGGGGAAGAGAACGCAAGATGTACAAAGAGACAAAAGTGGAATCTTTATAATAGGAAGGTCTCATGATTCACTGTTTCTCTTATGTTGAAATTGAGGAAGTAAATTATACTAGCGAGATCTAAAAATTCCATATAAATGAGAAATATGTAGGTAAAATAAAAGGATGCTCTAATTTCCTGTGTTAATTCTCTTTATTGCAGGACACTGAGCCAACTAAAAGACTGGGTGCTGGACCTGGAGGTTATGCTGACCTCAAGAAGCATCCTTTCTTTAAGGGCATTGACTGGAAAAATTTGCGTCAGTCGCCACCACCAACAATAGCTCAAGTGTTGAATGTACTAATCTCAGATGTTTTTGATGAAAATCTTTCTAAAGTCAAAAGCGCCACTCAAATTTCCTTGCAGCTAACTTCATCTTATTTTTTTAGGAGAGTGAAGATGGTGAAGTTCAGGATTTTACTTGGAATCTCTCAGATGTTGGAAGTGGACCAGTCCATCAGCATCCAATTCCGGACGGGAACCACGGTGCTCCATCATCTTCTGAGTCACAATCTCATATTTCTAGGCTTGCTAAGATCGACTCTTTTGACTCGAGATGGTACACAGTCATAATCCAATTACTGAAACATCTAGACATCTCTAATGATCCTTCTAACTGAACATTCTCTGTTAGTCAATTTATTCTTGAAATATGAAAACTTTATAATTTTCACAATTTATTCTTTATCATATATGAACATTTAAAACACATTTGCAAGTTGTAACTTAGGTCAACTGTTCATAATTTTTATGATCTATATTATCTCTTTATGTCGCTGTCTTTTATATTTATGGGAAAAGTGCTCATACGCATTTTGTTAGATTTTATATGTTTACCACTTCCTCAACTTTCATTCACATTTAACCTCTACATTTCATAACTTTCTACATGTGAGAGATTTACATTTTACCTGTTAGATCTTCAGAGACTTTCAAAATGCAATGTCAATCTTAAACATATTTTCCCCTCGGGATATTGATGTCAAGTTTGGATTACTTTCGTGACACTATTATTGATTTTATGATACTGTTTTGAGCTCTCTTGTAGGGATGGCTAACGGGACGAATCGGGTTGATTCGTCCCGTTAGCTAACGAATTCGTTACGAGACGGGTTCAACCCGTCTCGTAACGAATCCAACGAGACGAATCAAGTAATCGGGGTAACGAATCGGGTCTCTGACCCGATTCGTTACCCGGATTCGTCGAGACAGTTCCAACCCGTTTCGAATTTTATTATTATTTTATTTTTAAAAATTTCAAATTTATCACAATAGGGAATTTTTTGAGCTGTTGAGGGCTAAAAAAAATAAAAAATTAAAATAGGGGTCTAAAACTAATTTTTCCGTCTCACAAATATAATATAGGACTTTAAAAAAATGAAAAATAAAGAGGAGGAGTCGGGAAAAAAATTTTCCGACCCGATTTCGTCCCGTGATTCGTCACGGGACGAATCTGACCCGTCCCGTTTAAACGGGACGGGTCAATTCGGGTTGACCCGCCCCTAAACGGGGCGGGTCCGGGTTGACCCGCAACCCGCCCTGTGCGACTCAAACGGGTCGCACAGGGCGGGGCGGGGCGGGTCGAAGCGGATCGACCCGCCCCATTAGCCATCCTTACTCTCTTGTGCTGCTAGAATGATATTAAATTTCTTCCTTAGTGGTGTTCTTCTTTACATGTTAGTGTTATCATTTACATGTTTTGACTTTCATGATACATAATTCTTTTATCACTCACAAGAAAAAGGAAAAGCTCAAGGACTTGCATGTTGGTCTGAATATTTCTTTAGAATGACGGGGCAACATTTTGAAAAGAAGGGATTAAATATGAATTGAAGTTGAGGAAGGGGGAAACATAAATTGGAAAAAAGTACTAATATGTTTTCCCTTATTTTCGTTTTCAAGTTTTCTCATAGATGAACATATAATTTTTTTTCTTTCAAGTTGTGAATTATTTCCATGAATTTTCCACTGCTTGAGTGAAATATGTCATAATCTTGCACCGCAACCCGCCTACCCCCACCCCCCCCCACCCCCACGCACGCACGCACACACAACCAAAAAACAAAGACCACCCATGCGCAACGCAAAGCAAGAAGGTGATAGATATCATCTGTTTCTCTCCGTTGTATACATTTTCATAGTTGGATGTCGACAGTTATACTTATGGAGACCATTTGTCTTTTCTGCTTCCACAACTTGTTCTATTTCTTTTTTTCCTTTTACTCTTTTGTTCTTTTTTCTGAGTAACATCCATAATGATCTTATTATTTATTCTAACTAATGGCAGGAACGAATTTCTCGAGTCTGGGGAATCCATTGTTATGATATCAAAGCTGAAAAAGTTACAGACACTGGCAAATAAGAAAGTGCAGCTCATCCTTACAGACAAGCCCAAGTTAATTTGTGTTGATCCTTCCAAAATGATGGCTAAAAATAGCATAATTTGGTCAGATCACCCCAGTGACCTCAATGTGCAAGTTATAAACCCTTCGCATTTCAAAATTTGCACGGTATGTCTCTCCAGTAATAGTTTCGCCAGTTCCTTTAGTTTGCCTAGCTAGATTCTATCTTAAAGCTCAACTATATGTTTGATTCCTTTCTCCCTCTTCCGTTCTCTCTCCTTCCATGCAGCCAAAGAAGGTGTTCTCATTTGAGGATCCAAAAGAGAGAGCATTGCAATGGAAGAAGGCAATTGAGGGACTTCAACACGGCCCTGAATTCTGTTTCTGGGCTATAGTCTTGTCAATATTGCTGTAAATCACGCCTTTGAGGCCTCCGTTCCAATCATAGAAACACCAGCAAGTTTTATGCACTCGCGGGGACTTTCATCCTGCATTCATTTAAAGTCATACAGAGTTGCACTGCTGGGAGACCTTTATGGCGCGTTGCTGTGAAGAAAGATTCATATTCAATACAGCTGACAGAATTACCACAATCTTTTCAACATCTCTGGTGTGGATTCGAGTTGAGTGATGGTTAAGAGTTTTTGAGTGATTGTTAGGGTTTTGTAACTGACATGGTCCTATACGATTGAGTGTTGCTTACTAGAATGTAAAAGAAAGAGAAGAGACGAAAAATCAGAATTTTATGCTTTATTTCATTATTACAGGATAGGTTTTCCCATTTTTTTCCCCTGAAAAGTCTCAGATGGCCAATGAAACAGAGAGATGACTTCTCTTCTAATGATGCCTTAGTTTGCTTCCACAACTATTCTTCTTGTTACTATTTTACCTTCAATATATTTTCATTCACATTCGCTTCCTTGTTCTAGCTGATGTATTCATTGATCTTGATGTTGTCAAGAAACTGATATGAGCCTGCAGTTTGTTTCAGCTGACAAAAGTTTCTCAAAAGTTTCTTATGCAATTTCTGTTTGGGTTCTTTTTCTTCCTTTTGCACGATTGAATGTTGTGTTACTATGACACTCGGTCATCTCAACAATAAGTACTCGTGCCCTAAAATTAGTGTCGCAGTATGTTTGAACAAACGTAGGATCTCTGCGTATATAAGAATGTGTGCATAGCAACAAATAGATTAGTAAATGAGAATCTCACTCCTAGGTGGTTAAACCGAATATCAGGAGCGCTAGTTCTGATACCAACTGGAAGTACACCTAGAGGGAGTGTATAGGTGTAGTGCTAATCTAAGATAAATGGTACGGAATTAAAAGTTATTTCTAACACAAAGTGTATAACCAAGAGTGAGTCTGAATTCCCCGTGAAGGGCTCTGAAACTATTCCTCATGATTCCTCTAGATTAAGAGTTGAGGTGCTTCAATAGCTCTCTTGATTAAACACAAGTGTGGGTACACAAACAATATCTAGCTTGTATATGAATGAGCAATAAACAACAATGCAAGATAAATAGAGAGATAAGAGTTGAGAGATAGAAGATCAAACGCAAACACCAGGTAATGTTTCAAAGTTCGTGTTACTGCTCTACGTCTTCGCTTTCACACAGAAGGATTTCCAAACTATCCACTATAGGATTTTCCACAAAGGGATCTCCATCGAGGAATTACAAATACAAACTGAGAGTACACAACTCCACCCTCTCAAAACACAATCACCCTTACACAAGAGGGAGGGCACTAATCCTAAGCACAAAGTAAAGAAAAAGTTTATAACTTAGTGATCCAATGATCGCAAACAACACTTGGTGATTTAAAGAGATCACGAATAATTTTTTCACAAAACAAAGATCCTAAAAAATAGATTTGAATGAGTGGCTCAAGTATGTAAAAAAATAAAGTATTTGGAAAAGAAATCTCAAAGAAAAAATACTTGGGAAAACTCTACATAGATATGAAAAAATAAAGAACAAAATAAATTTCTCAAAACTTATTTTTCTTTAATTTTTCAAAACTTTAAAAGAAAATTAAAGATTTGATTTGAAGCACAAAAACTTTTTTGAAACTTGCTATAGAAACTCAAGAGAAGATACTCTTCCAAAAACCCTTAAGAAATCTGCCAGAAAATTCAAATATATAGGCAGTTCAGAATATAACCGTTGGGCGCCAAATCAGGCAGTTTTTGACCTGCCAGTCGATAGCCTGGTCGACCGGCCAACGGTCAAATTTTTTAACCGTTTGAGGCCGTCGGTCGACCGCCCAATGATAAATGCCTTGTCGGCATGATCTATGTGCACGTCTTGTGCACATCGGCGACCGACCGGTTGACCGAGCTCTGGTCCCGGTCGACAGGTCGGTCGACCGCAAGAAGGCTCAGAACAAGATAAATAGGATAGGAAATGTTGTCTATTATATACCTATAAAATCCCATAAAATCTCATAAATTTCACAAAATAAGTTCACGTAAATTAATTGAAGTACAAATGCGTGTGATCAAAAATCAATACATATTACAAACATGTGAACTATTTTTGAGGTATAGAAAATTAGGCTTTAACAAAAACGGTATTTTCTAAAACTTAGATTTTGAAATGAAAAACTGATTTTCTTATAAACTTGTATAAATATAAAACAAGATATTGAAACGCATTTGAAGTATAGTGTGTATGGATAGAATCCCATACACATATAAATGATATATCTATGTGTAGCACTCCGTTCCCGGGATACGTACCCGGATACGTGTCCCGATTTTTGTCGACCACATTGTTTCAATTTTCTTCCAGTATTTATTTCAGATTGTGATTGCTTATGTTATTTGGTATCGGATCTGGATTCTCAGTCTTAGAGTCAGCCCTGACCTGGACCAGGAACCCGATACTAGCGTACTGCCTGATTTGACCTTTCTGGTAGTCCGATTTAATCGATTTTAGTTTCAAACACTGTTTTTCAATATTTTAAATTTTTCATGATTTTCTGAAATTTTTCAGAATTATTTTGCAAAATCTTCAAAACCAGTGTTGATAGGCATCGCTGACCGATTCTCAGATTTTTAATTTTCAAACGGAATTAATTTTTAGAAACAGCTTTCATATTACTTCTTAGAATCTCATTTTCTATCTAAATGCATTTTTTAAAATTTTTCTGAATTTATCAAAATTTGACCGATTCTGGTGTCGACCGGTATCACCAGAAGATTCTAACATTTTTAATTTGAAAACAGATTGAATTTCTCAAATCTGATTTCACCAGACATCTTAATATAATATTTTCTATTTTTGAGAATTTTTCGAAGCGTTTCTGAAACAGTCGAATTTTACCCTATTTAAATAAATAATAATATTATTTTCTGTTCTTTTCTTTTCTTACTTTTTCCTTCTCCACTCCTCTACTTTACACTCCTAGGTTATCCTATTAAATTAAGTATCTAATAATATAATTATTTATTAATTTCCCTAATTTTTTCTTCTTTTTCTTATTTTCCTTTTCCTTCTTTCTTTTCTTTCTTTTTCTTCTTTTCTTTTTCTCTTTCCTTCTCCCCATTCCCTGCAACCATGCCGCCCATGCCCTGCAGCACCAGCAGCTGCATTAGCGGCCCCTATCCCCCCTACCATCTCCTCCGTTACTCTCCCGCTCCCTCTCTTTCTATTTAATTTTCCTTTCTTTCTTTCCCTTCTTCCCATTTTCTCCATCTTCCTCTTCATCTTTCCCACCAACACATCCTCCTCTCTCTCTCGCTCCCCCTTGGCTCCACCGCCGGCCACTCCAGCTCCGCCCCCGGAGTGCCGCACCACCCTTGCCGGCCATCCCCTCCCCCAAACTCTCTTCCTTCCTCCTTCACAACACACCACCATCCTCCTTCAATTTCAACACAAAATCCATTTCACCTCCACTTTCATCCTTAAAATCTACCACCAATACTCCACCACCTCCTCCACTTCCATCACCTTACCATCACATCAACCTCGTCTTCCAATCCCCAACACCACCACTACCAACACCATCAAACACCACCACCACCAACAACTACCAATAACCAAACAACAACTACACAAAAAAAAAAACAACCCAACACCCCTCTCTCCCCTCCACCCTGCGACGCCGCCAGCCACCCTTTCTCGCTGGTCACCCCTCCGGCGGCGGCGGCTATAGCAGCCGTTGGCCAAAGCCTCCCCCTTCGCTCTTCTTTCTTTCTTCTTTCTTTCCTTTCTTTCTTTCTTTCTTTTCTCTTCTTTCTTTTCCCTTATTTCCTATTTTACCCCTTCTTTTCTCTCAAATTATCTCCCTTGCCCCTCTATTAATTTCCAGCAAGCCCCCCTCTCTCTCCCCTCTCTCTCATTCTCTCTCTAATATTTATAATATATATATATATTAATATATGGACTAGTAGCATGCTCACACGTGTTCGCGGACTTCCCGGATTTTAATTCGGTATTGTGTTCTGATTTTTAGGCGAGTACCTATCTTTTGTTGCTTCATGTCTTGTTAATGCTACTCTGACTTTTATTACATGATACATCTTTATGCGAGTTGATATATGATATACGAGTACATTTCCTGTGTTGCTTCATGTCTTGTTAATGCTACTCGACAATTTTTTGTAAGTTTTCCCTTTATTGAATTTTCAATGGAAAACAAGATGGCGACTCCGCTGGGAAAATCAGTCTTCTGATGGAACAAGGAGACAGTGCCACAATGCAACGGTCAGAATCCTGAGTCCGTTATGTTCGCAAACTTGGTCATTCATTTCGACCAAGAAAAATTTGAAGAATTACTTTCGGAGGGTAGTCCAGTGCTCCACGCTCGGAAGCACAGGAAGATCTCAGTGGACAAGGCTTCAGAGCAGAAGCCAATTTTAGCCGGGCGAACAGCTAGAAGAGCCTCGTCCCAACTCCTCTCAGCCTCCTCCACTGAGGCTAAAAGTGCCTTACGCAAGGCTTGTCAGGTTCCTTGCGAACCTAAAACTTCGCTTTCAAAGCAGATGTGGAGGCTAAAACAGAAAGCTCCGTGTGAAGCTTCAAGCAAAGTTCCACCAGGCAAAGTTCCACTGCAACTTCACCTATCATGCGAAGACAAAGGCATACTGCCTATCCAGTTTGGCAGCTTCGTCGAGGCTATTAGCGCGAGGCTAGGGTGGCAACTCTGCCATCGCCTAATCCAGGAGCAGTAACTCCTTGCGCCAACCTTATTTTCACGAGCGAAGTTACTGATGACGTGGCAAACACAGCGCCAGTACTTCAGGGTACGCGCGAATGCCCAGCCGCCTCGCTGAAACTGAAGCACCTAGCAGTGCTAACCACCTTCGCAATAAGGTGGCAAACAAAATACCACGGCATGCTTCGCTCCCCGACTCCTCAAGATTTAAGTTCGCTATTCGCAGCGGAGCTAAGGGATCATTCTTGGGTGCTGATAGTGTTGCTTATTCAACTTCAGCGCCTAAGGGTGCTACCAAAGTTCTCAGCCGCAAAGCTAGAACTAAAACACTATCTAGTGCCAATCACCTCTACAGTGATGAGAAGAATGAGGCATCGTCCGTGCTTCGCTTCCAAAGCCTGCGGATGCCAAGTCCGCCTCACAAGGTTATGAGGAAGAAAGTGGTGTCAAAATTACCTGAACAGATCAATGCACGATCTACCCGAGTCTCTGTGCTGAGTCGCTTAAGCTCAGATAAATCCGACTTGTGAGAGTTCTTAACGAACAAACGAAAATCGAAATTATTCCAGACTTCTCCCTCTTATTGTGAACAAGTGGGATGTCAGTTGGTGATAGTCCATTCAATCCATTGCCGACTAGGCACGTCCCCGCCAATCCTCCAAACCGATAGTCAGTCTTTGATCGACTATCGGTGCGAGCTCTGTGAAGTATTACAAAAGGAGCATATCGCGAAATCTACCAGAGCTGCCCGCTGCATTCGTCAACATGATCGGAAGGGGACGGGAATCGCATAGAGGCAGGCGGGCGCCGCGTAGTGCTAACTCTCCTTCCTTTAGTTCTCCAGACCCAGACTATAGCCCTGGCTTACGCCAAGTCTTGGTGGAAGAAGAAGGTGTGTTTCAAAGCACCAGATCTAGGGTTGCAATACCCTACAGTTATGAGCAGCCATCCTTCTCAACTGAAGTAACATCACTAGAACCAATGAGAAGATTATTCCAATGGTCTGATGAGGAGGAGGAAGATAGTGGGTATGCCTCTTCGGCGACAGTCAGCTCGATACGAATGGATAAAATGTCGGTGCATATGACTGATAACGGTAATGATGACCTCCGTCAATAGTTGGAAGCTCAGGAGCAAACCTCCAAGGCCCAGCAAGAAGCTTTGGATAACATTCAACAGATGCTCGCTTAAGTCCTCTCTAACTGGAATAATAATGATATCCGAAGTAACCATAATGAGGAGGAACAGAATAATGATGAACAACCCAAGACTGTGAAGTCAAAGGAAAGTTCTTCTATGGATGCTGAAGTTCTTAAAGGCATTCAAGCTCAGATCGCATCCCTAACCCAAAGGGATGAACTGAAGAAAGTAGGGGCAGTCCGTCCTTACCCCTTGAAATGGGATTCAGTGACATACCCGCCAAAGTTCAATCCACCAACGTTACATACGTATGATGGTAAGAGTCGCCAAACCAGCACATCTACTACTTCCAGTCTCAAACCGATAACGTTATAGATAATGATGCTATTATGGTCAGACTGTTCATTGGCACCTTGAAGGGGGTAGCATTTGACTGGTTCCAAAGCCTTCCTTCGGGCTCTATCAATTTCTGGATCGACTTAGAAACTCAATTTCTTTCTCGTTTCTACGAGGACGATACCGAGGTAACCATGGACAAACTCCTCTCTACCGTGTAGAGGAAGGACGAATCTGTCCGTGTCTACATTGAGCGGTTCGGAAACTTGTCTCTGATGTGCCCATTAGGGATGCCATTGCCCATGCTCTTGCAGACATGTAGGCATAACTTCCTAGACCAAGTGGAGATTCATATGGAAGCTGTCAAAGCCCATACCTAGAAGGAACTAGTCGAGCAAGTAGAGATAGCCGAAAAGTCGGCTAAAAAGTTTGAACCATCTACCCCTAAAGGCAAATGGGGTATGAATAATAAGGGGCGCGACGACATGGCGCAGTCTTCCCAACCCAAAGGGAAAGAGACTATGTCCGTTGAACTGTCGGGGACGTTCATCCGAAGACCAAGAAGAGCGGCGTCAATAATCAGGAGTTTAAGTTTCCTCCAAAATAATACTCCTTCAAAGACGACTAGGTGGTTACAATATTTCATCTACTCCACAAAGGGAATAAATTGAAACTGTCAGAGGCTCGACACCCTAATGAAGTGGGATGCACAAACGATCCCAACTATTGCCTCTTTCATAGAATGATTCATCATCCTACTAATAAGTGCTTTGTCCTCAAGGACAAAATTCAGGTTTTAATCGATGCCGGAGTTCTGACTCTGAAATGAGAACAAAAGAAAGTCACTGCGAACATTGTGACCCTCAAGTTTGGCAAGACGCTAAAAGTCACAGTCCTTGATGGGTCTTTCCCAATCCCTGAAGCACGGCTAGAAGTAAGAGATCCTTCAGTTAAAAATCAGGAGACTAAAGGTCTTGTTCCCTTGACATTGCAAACAGGAAAATCATGTAGATACACCAAGACCTTGCCCAAGACGAACAATGGGATTCAAAGAAATCCAAGTCGAAGGGCAAATCTTGCAATGTTTCTCCATCTTACCGGAGGACGGCAACGTGACATCAGCTTCTCGTAGTGATTCTGAGGGGAAAAAGCACGCCTACACAGCGCAAGCAGATGTACCTCAGCCGACAGGTACTCGATCTGAAAAATCATACTTAAAATAGTATGAGAGGATTACTGACGAGATACAACAGCAAACGACGTCAGTACAATTACCCATGCCAGCTCCGGTCCTGCCAACGAGAAAAGAGAAGTAGGAAGAAGTCCGGTTTGACCATATCCTAAAGAAGCCTTCAGGTCCGGGACTTAATATGCCTTTTCGCTTTGACATATTGGCTCAGCTGGCTAATATCCCCGCTCGTATGACCATACACGAGCTGCTTCACCTCTCGAAAGAGATAAGAGAAGCACTTAGGGATGCACTGGCTAACTCAGAATCATTTCTGACACATATGCCAGAGGCCCCTAAGGATGACACTCAGCTCCCTTGCTCTGAATGTCATCATGTACAGTTGAAAGTACCTGCTATTACTTTCATAGTTGAGGACATCCTCTTCAAGGACAATAAACACGATCGACCTTTGTACTGTACCGAATACATCAGCTCGACATATATTGAAAGGGTACATGTTGATCCAAGGTCTACACTCAGCATCATCCCCAAAAGGCTCCTCTACTTTCTTGGTATACCACTGTATCGATTGTCTGCAACCACTACACCGATATACAGTTTTAACGCAGGAGTAGTCACCCACTCGGAAAGATTCGACTCGTTGCCGAATCGGGGACCTGAAATCAGAAGTGATGTGTTACGTCATTGATGCTGACACATCATACAACTTATTGCTAGGACGACCTTGGATCACGCTAATTGAATTGTTCCCTTTACTTTGCACCAGTGCTTCAAATATGTTAAAAATGATGCAACGGTACGAACGGTGTTCGCTGAGAAATAACCGTTCAAGGAGGTGGAAAATTACTTCACTAATGCTCTCCTATATCAGAAAATTAGTGAAACATCAAAAGAACCATTACCTGACAACGATGACAGTGACAACGAGGCAGATTCAGAGTCTGAAGGAGACGTGCCAGCTACTTTGATAGATGAACCAATTGTAGCATATTTCAATAATCTTCAATGTAATAATCCTTATGAGGATGATGATATATGGGTGATTAATGACAATGTTTCCTTCGATTATCTGGCAAGTATCAAATTGTTTGAATCTGTCACCGATAGCCCTCTACACATGCCCTTGCATAAATCAAGCATGTCAAGTACTTCCGTGGAATATATGGAAGGGTCCGTCTTCGTGATCCCTCCATCCAAAGGAGAGTCAATCACCAATAATATTCAGCAGAGCCCACTGCGAAGGTCTACGATCACAGACTCGAGTTCAGATTCGGAGACCCCGCAATTTTTTCATTATGCGCGATCAGCATAGCATATGATGAGAAAAATGGGATACAGCCTGCAGCGTGGGAATGGCCTGAATTTCAAAAAAGGAAGACATAGTTTTTTGCGTAATTTTCTACCATAAAGGAAACCGACAAATTACTATGATAAAACACACAGGGGGTTGGGATACGTTACACCTCCATCGTCTACATCAGTTCGATCCAAGATAACAAACTGATCCCGTCACGCTCTGCCTCTTCCTCCGAATGGGAGTCGGATGTCAGTGTGGGAACGATGTTCGAGAATCTCACTATTAATATGACTTCAAGTAGCCAATTGGAGCCTGTGGAAGTTACTGATGTTGAACCATGGGCTCAACAACTGAATTTCTAGTGGGAAAAGCGATTCGAACAATGCGAACCACCTACAGAAGACATGGTGATCCAGATTAACTTGGGTAGTCAAGATCACCCTAAACCCATCTTTATCAGTGAGAGCCTATCACATACGGAGAAAGAAGAATTGATAGTACTCGTGGGGGAGTATATCGATGTCTTCGCATGGAACTATGAAGATATGCCCGGACTTGATCCACAAGTAGCCATGCATCGTATGAATATCAAGCCTGAAACCAAGCCAGTCAAGCAACAACAACGACAATTTCGTCCAAACATTATGGAAGCTATTGAGGCCGAAGTTCATAAACTCATCGCATGTGGTTTCATATGGGAGGAACAGCATCCAGATTAGGTTGCTAATATTGTTCTTGTTCTTAAGAAGAATGAAAAAATTCGGATCTGTATTGACTACCACGATCTGTCCTAAAGACGAATTCTCATTGCCCATCAACGATGTCATGATTGATAATACCTGCGGATTCGAAAGAATGTCCTTCATGGATGGCTTTTTAGGGTATAATTAAATTAAGATGTATCCATAGGATGAGAAAACATACTTCATTCTGGATACTGTTGGGGGTATACTGCTATACCGTGATGCCCTTTGGATTAAAGAATGCCGGAGCAACATATCAGCGTGCAATGAGTATAATTTTTCGCGACCACCTCCGAAAGACAGTAGAATGTTATGTCGACGACATTGTTA
>JAVJIF010015580.1:0-104483 GCA_038442645.1 Agave tequilana
CTTTATTTTCTTGCAAAATTTTGATGATATATCTTTAGATCTCTCGGTATATTGTTTGATCTCAAATGGAAATTTATAAATTTGTTGTGATTATGATACTAGATTATGAGAAAGAGGATGGGAAACCCTTCGATCTATTTGATAAAATTTTTATATTTTCGTGACAAAAATAAAATAACTTCATGACCTAACTCATTTTTATTCTGAATAGAGTAATCAAATAAGAGAACTATTAGTGGTGAATTAATTTGGTGAAGGGATTTAAAGACATTTGAAAGTAACCCAAAATTTGGGGACATTAGAAATGGGTGCAAATCTGTCCAGTTTTTTATGATCTGTAAATTCAGAGGGGTTCGCCTAGGTATTATGAGTAATAAGTATCATATTATATGTCGTTAGAAAGATAATCAAGTCAGCTTTCTAACGGTTCTTACTGTATCCCCATTGAAGGTCTGTGTTGAAAGTTATCGTCAAAATACGGCAAGTTGGTCAACACTACTGTGTTGCAGAATTTTTACCGATCAAAGAGTTTCTGATTATTAGTATATTTTTCTTAAATTAAACGTGTCATGTAATATATCGTTGGAAAGATAATCGAATCTACTTTCCCAGGCTTTTGCGGTGTCCCAATTGAGGGTCTGTGCTGAAAGTTATCATCAAATAAGATCGGCTAGTTAAGATTCTTGAGTTGCAGAATTTTCTTTTATAATTGAGGAGTTTCTCAATTTTCATTTACTAGTTAACTCAATTATAAATGTCATTTAATAAGCTATTAGAAAGGTGATAGTATCTCTTAGCACATGAATTTTAAAACCTGTGTTGGTTGGACGTTAGGAATCCTTTGAGAAACAGTAGAAAAACATAAATCATGTCAAAAATTAGTTTTCTCCTTATGAGTTACCATTTAAGGGGAGCCCATGAGAATTTTTTTTTAGAATAAATAGAGAGGCATGTTGCGCCAAGCTCAGAACTGAATACGCTCCTAATAATGAATGTTGATATTTCATAAATTTTATATGTTTGTTTCTATTTAAGAGGTAACCCCAGGATCTGTCCTCGTAAATAATTAGAAAGAAGTTAAAAAGCCGGAAAGATTATACTACTTGTGCCTAGTGGCAGCAAGGCGTATTGGGTTTTGGACGGCGATACTTATTCTAAAATTTGGTAGGTTATGACTCGATACATTCTTGACGTAATAATTTTTGTTAAATTTCTAGTGTAGCCAGTGAAACGACATAGAATCATCCTATCAGATTTATATAAATTTCAGAGTCGTGGTGCGAGATCAAGTGGTGCTCTGGACCCAATAGCACCAGATTAGAAGTCTCTGAGCTCCGCATAAAACAATAGTCTCATGAAAGAGCTCTTATCCTTGTGTTATTTATTTCAAGTTCAGGTAAGTTTATTGTTGGGCATATCTGCATCATTAAATAATTATTGTTGCAGGTTTCCAACTCATATCCCCCGAGCTAATAAGACTGTGATTTTCAACTCTATAATTTCGGGTTAGGATTAGATTGGAAATTTTATTGACAATATTCACAAGTTGGGAATGCTGTGATAGAAGGGTATAAAGGAGGAGATTGTAACCAATTTTCATACTACTTGTCTATAAGAATTAACATGGTACTCACGTCACACCAGGCATTGATGTTTTAGACTTGAGCTGCTCGGAGGCAAATTCTGATACGGTTAGAGCAATGTATTGTTTATATAGGGTGTCTCAGTATCTTTATTTCAATAGCCCAGTGCACGTAAATCATCTAAGTAAATCATAGTGGTGAGATATTCTTCAAAATCAACTTCTAGGCAGTAAGTTCTCAAGTTTATGAAATTTAGTTTTCTAAATATTATATGCGAAGGTCTTGATTCATAAACTCATCATATATAGGTAATAAGGCTGCAGGAGCCCTTCCAAGCGTTTATTTAAACAGCACTTCGTTGATTTCCCTGGCTATGAACAATAACTAATTACTTTCTCAATAGGAAGAAAGATCTAATATTGATGGTTAACTATAAATTGATGTAACAGAAGACTACGTAGAAATATAGAGTGGATACCACATGGCTGTGAGCTAAGAAAACTATATCTTTTCATATTGCCTCATAAATATGTGAATTTTAGGCATGAGCAATTATATCATTGATGTTGGTGTCCATAGAGGATACTTCGCTTTAAATTGTGAGATGGAAATCAATAGTTACGTAAGTGGCAGTTATGAAAATCGTCAGAGATGGAACTGTTAATTACGAAGTCGGGAATCAAGGTTGGTAATGAATTGTCTAATCATATTGGTAGTCATTAATTGACTAACTGACCGAATAATTATAGTATTAGGAGTTCTGTCGGAACCATACTAGACATATGAGCGTTAAGAACTAGTGATGTTAGAGGTATGAATGAAAGCTCGGGTGCGTTGATGTGAATAGAAATCCAACATTATTACTGATACTCGGGTGTAAATTATTATAAGAGTTTCTCATAATAGATAACTTGTTGATATTTCTTATTCTTCATATGGTTATTGATACACTGTGCACCCACATCTAAGTGATGATTGTTTACAATCTTGATGTACGTTGAATATATATGAAATTGACGGGGATGTCACATGAACATAACTAGAAAGTTGTATACCTATGTGACAATTATCTTTGCCCTCAAGCAACAATTTAGTATTTGTTTTGTTGATGAATCGATCTCCATGACGTGTATGCATTGTAAAATTTACGATCATGATTGTATGCTACATAATTGAATGTTGATGTGCTAGTAGCACAACTCAAAAGGTTAATACTTAACAAAGTAAATGAGAAGCTGACTCATTAAATGGAGATGATTAGATCACTACAGTATTAACTGGTAACTCATATATATGTATATACACATATGGTGTGTCATATATGGATGTTAATGGACATTAGTGTCAAACTAAAAGGTAAACTGCAATAAAGGGGTTGGTGTTTGTATTGTGACGAAATCATTATTTGTGCTTTGGAATGCGTGTGTGTGTATGTTTGTTACATCTTTTGCATTGGAGGAAGGGGCCGGTAGGAGGGGGAAGACGGTGGGATTGTTATATATATATATATAATATATATATATTATATATTAATATATATATTATATATATATATTATATATATATATATATATATATATATATATATATATTGGAGGAAGGGGCCGTGCGGGAACCGGTAGGAGGGGGGAAGACGGTGTTACTGCTGTATATACATACAAATATTTATATAGGAGGAAGGGGCCGTGCGGGAGCCGGTAGGGAGGAGAAGACGGGGAATTCTCACACTTCACTGTGGTTATATATGCATGTGTATCATGTGTGTTGTGCACATCTCTAAGTATGATATGTGAATATCGTGAAGTGTAGTATGATTATGTGTGATCGCGTTATCCATATGGATAAATTATACTTAGATGATATGGGGTGATATTGTGGTATTGTATTACCGAGACATATACTTACCCCCCATGAAACTTCGATTTTGATTGGTTGTATCTAATGTATGAGATATGAGTTATGTGATGATATGTGTCAAAAGTACTTAAAACAGAGCCATGCATAAGTTATAATAACTGAGAGAGTATCTTATTGAATTTCTAAAGCAAGTAATCTGCAACAGAAAAACTAAAGAAAGTTAAGAGAATCAATTCTAGAGAAGTCAGACCGTCACATAGATTATATGAATCCTTGTGTTAATCATTCATTATAAGATATTGCTCTCTCATCGTTTCATTTGTTCATCTGTACTTTCTAAAATTGTTGAAGAAAGAAACACGCACCTTAATTGTATTTTCCTTCCTTGATTCACTTTGACTCTCTCTCACTGAGCTGTCGAGCTCACTCCCTCTAGTTTTATATTTCAGGTCGCTGTATGGCAGAAGACCAGCTTGAGATTTAGGCGTTTGTTGAGAAGTTTATTATTAATGATTGTATTAGATTGTAATTTAGTTCCTTTTGGGAATCCTACTTGATGTATACTGATACCTTATGTACGTTTTGAGAGATGGATATGTATGAAGTAAGTTAGATTGTAATTATGGTGATGTGTTAAAGTTATACTCAGATCTGTTTATATTGTGGATGCCGAGAAGAGTACTCTCGGGCATATGTTTTCTTTTGTTTCATATAAGTAGGCGATGTTAAGCCGAAATTATTATTTGGAGAATTATCAGGCCGTGGTGAGCCGAGGTATTATTATGATTGTTTGGGTGATTGTTAACTTTGACTTACATATTTAATCATGAGAATAGTGGACTGTTGTTGGTCAAGATCACTGTAAATTGAATGTATATTTGGGCATGTAACATTTACAAAGGAAGTGCTGCCGAAAATTTTACGAGCTTGGAGATGATTACGATAATCTATCAGTTTAAGAGAATATTCTGTCATTTGGAATTTCTAAAATCTGGGACCGTTAAGAGGCTCAACTCTCACAAATGCAAGAAGCTACAAGATTCACTATCTATACTAATGGTTAGGATAGATCTAACTTGATGTCCCCCAATTGGAACGATTCACGGATGTATGATACTAATTCCTCGCTTAGGATTAATCTTGTCTTCTAATAATACATTAATCGTTATTTGAGATATTAATATGATGCCGCTAAAATTTCGGTTAACATTGCCCACATAAAGATGACCAATAACAACCCTGAATTTCACAAGATATAGCCATATACATAACACAAGGGAGTATGCTTCTTGATAAAGATCGAACAAATCTCGAAATCATAATCCTCCCTTGAACATTATGCTTTCCTATAGGATTAATAGTTTGTTGCAAAAAGGCGAGGTTGCATGTTATTACAAGGGAGCCACATAATCACAAGAGAATTTCTACTATACGAATTGCAACACCTAGCAAGTTCATCATGCATTAGGCCAAATGTTCTATGAAGCATTTTTTTCCAATTTAAGAAAGAACACAATTGCTCAAACATTAGCCCTACAACTCTCAATGAGAGCTTCATCACCATTAACTTAAAATATGAGGTTGAGAATTCTAGATTTAAGGCTTACACCAAATCTGAAAATGTATGAACCCCATCTCTACATGATCTATTTTTTCATGCAACCTCCTCACTCATCAATTTTATATAGTGGGATTAACTCAATATATCTAAAAATCAAATTTTTACCAACACATACCTTAGAAAGCCATAAAATTTCAAGAGATATTTGCATGAATAACTCAAGAGAAGAACTTCATTCAACCAATAGATCAAGTTTAGGGATTTCTAAAAGATGCAAATTTGAGGAAAGAAAGGGAAAACCCACTCACACATCCAATCCGACCGGCCATCGCCGTCCTCCGCGGCCTGGCTGGCCGCCGCCCAGCCGGCCGCCGTTGATCCCTTGTGCGCGCGCGCAGATCCGATCCAGAGAGGGAGAGAAAGAGTAGAGAGGAAAAGAGAGGGAGAGAAATAGAGTGCTTGAGATCAAGATGGGATTTTTATTTGGGTTCTAGGGTTTCTTCTCCATGAAGAAACCTCTCAAGAATGAGGATGAAGACATAAAAGTCTCTTGACTCTTTCAAGAGTCAAACCCCCAAAGTATTACAAGTTTGCCACTTCCCTTCCATCCAAGTGTCACTCCCCCAAATCAAGAAGATCTTGGCCATTGATCTCTCCTCTCATGCATACCTACTCCCTCCACTAAAATATAATATACATAAATTGCCATTAATGTATATTCTTGATAAATACATGCATTTCAGTATAATACTAGTATTTCATCTCATTGAAATACAAGTCGCATAATAATCATGGTATAGGCATATTCATATATGCCACTAGACATTCCCAAAATTAAGTTAAAATTCATTACACATTCAATTAACATAATAATTTGAGATTATATTTTTAAATCAGCGTTTAAAAAATCGGGGTGTTACATCGGTGGTGGGGCTTCGGTCACGAGATGATCGAATTGAGTTGCAGATGTCGTGACATCGCTGGCAAGAGAGCCGGTCAAGGGATGGACAAGTCCGAGCAACAGACGACACATTTACTATGGAGAGGCAACGCGATGGAGCCGAGGGTGTTCCAGCGATTTCATTTTTTGTTTTTTCCTTTTTTAAAGGAGCATATTGTGTATGAGTGTTCTTATGCAAATTTATACACTTCTATATTGAGAATATTTTGTTAAATTCTTATTAATGAAACGCGAGAGGATTTGTACCTCACGTTTTATCTTCAAAAAAAAGTTTCTCACAATAAAACATTATACATCTCATCGTTTGCAAGTTCATTTCCTGCCATACTTTAGAACAGACATACAGGTTGGGAGTCTACTAACTTCAAGTGAAGCAATCTTGACTAGAATCACAAAGCAACAATTCTAGATCCTGTCAAAAGATACAAACAGAACAACCTGCACATAACCATCAAGCAGTTTATAGACAGCAGAACTTTCTCCTTGAAACATCCAGGAAGAGTTGGAATGGGAGATGGACCAGCTACTCTGTTCTCCTGCCAATTAGCTCTTTTTCATGATCCGAAAACATGAATGAGGACCAATCAGAGATCGCATAGTCTACAAATACATGCCACAAAAGTACATTTTCTTACGCCCAACGCACTAAACAACTGCTGTAACTAAAATTAAACAACGAATACACGAACCCGTTTGTTTTATTTTCCTTCTTTCCTGTCACGGGAAAAAGTAAAATACAACACCTGTTTCAGCATCTCTAATGGATCGGCTGTCAACAACAGTAAGCACTAAATTTCACTGCTTACATTTATCATATTTACCATATTAATGCACAAGAAATTACACGAAAAAGTTTATGGAACCAATCACTTTCGAGCAATTGCTGTACACAGAGGCCCGATGAATTTACAAAATACTTTGGACATTGCACATACTGCATGCTGCATTACGCATACCAGAATCCTACCCTCCTGCTCTTATCAATACATCAAGTCATGTTTTCTGTGATCTCAAAATCATCATTCAGCTCAGACGTTGCTTCATCTGAAGTACTCAACTCAGCCTGCAAAAGGAATAAAACGATCACCTTCTAATACAAAAACTTCCTTCACAAATTGACAGCCAAAGCAAGGCTAATTTAAGGATGGTTGCTGGCCAAAGGCCCCAATAACACTCTTGCATGGTGGACAACTAACTGGGTTTGATTGCTTCGGGTAAAGAAATAAATAGAGGCTAATTATAGCAGACTACCTTCAAATTTCATTAATAGTGCAGAATAGAATACTAATTTATCCGGAGTTCACCTATGTCATCTGTCTCCAACTTTTAACCTAATACCTTTTGCTGCCAGCAGTCCGTTAGAGAAGTGTCATATTTTTGTCTTCTAGATGACCTCTTTTTCACTTGCAGACAGTGTAACCCTAATGGCCCCATAAATATATCAGTAATAATGGAGGACACGTACATCACAATTTGCATTTTTTTTAATTAATGCCACAAAGTACTCTAGTGAAAGCAAAGAGTTGGTCTGTAGATAAAAGAGCAAAGTCCACAGTCGAGACGCAACTCCTAACACTAGCCAATCACTGCAGCATTTATAATTGAAAAGTCCATATGTGGGGGCAAATGGCGGAGGAAAAAATAGTAAAATAAGTGCTCACAATTTTGTACCGAAGAATTCTGTTCATTAGGTATCATTTTCTCATTTCTTACCTTGGCTTGGTGGTATCTTTCGAGCATGCGACGATATTGCTGCCTTGAAGTTGGAGATTCCACCACAGAGAGTACCCTCGACACAGCTTGCTCCACAGCTACATCTACTTTCTGCTTTCGGAAAACTTTGACTATGTCTTCTACTTCTTCGTCCCCCTCATCAACTGGTTCTGGTTCTGCTCGATATCCTCGTAAACCAACACCTTTCCTGCGCCACCGCAATACGACTTTTTCAAGGACACTAACAGTCCAAACAAACTCCTTGTACTTTTTTCTTTCCTGATAACCTCTTACATGGGCCTGTCAAAATATTTAAGATATAGGTTGTTAAAATGTCCTTCATTTATTATGTAAGACAACTAGGAACTTCTAGAAACAAAGGCGATGCTAATTGTAACAATCTTATTCCTGGTAGACCCCTTTTCATTTAAGAAAGTTTCATAACATGCTGCTGATGGTGTGGTGAATTTGCATTCATAATGACAACATAAATAACCTTTCCAACTATGTTATATGATCCCCTTCCCTCCCCCCTCAGATACAAATAAGAAAAACACCACAAACAGATGCATGCACAGGGGAGTGAAGAAGAAAAAGGGGAAAAAAAAAGCAAGAGATGGGTAAAAGCATGCTGCCAGCTATTTTTCCCCTTCTCATTTTGCAGATTAATTGCAATTGCAATATAGTGAGGAACTCTCTATAGTCAACAATGAGAAGCAACCTGCATTTAGTGACTCGGTACATTATTTTAGAATTATGATTTATGAAAATCAGAGTGCATCTTCTTTCTTTTGCTGTGTATGAGCATCTCTAAATAAGTATTTTTGACAATTAATCAAAGTATAAGCAGATAGTAGTGCTTACGAGGTGTGGTCATATGTGTGTGTATATGTATGTACATATACACATAAATGTATATATGTAATACGTACAAATGCACGCCCGCATACAGGTATCAATCATTGTAAACACATGTTATGTACATAGTTTGTGATTGTGTATCAGTGTCTGTCGTTGTTTGTTTGCGTCTGCGTACATGTACTCTCTCTCTCTCTCTCTCTCTCTCTGTGTGTGTGTGTGTGTGTGTGTGTGTGGGTTATATGCATCTATGTGTGTGCACACACGCATACATGATGTGTCTTTTAACAATAGAACTTGCCCATATATAACTTCTAAAACACATATAAATATTAAATAAAAAAATAAAAAAAAAACTAGTACCATAGGTTTTTATGAGAACACACAACAAACTAACAAGGAACATAATTGAATTATACAGCAAACTGATAGCACTTTGTTTTACTATGTGAATTTGAAAAGTGAATTAGGATTTGCAACCACTACATTCTTTTGTTGTTAAGTGTATGCTTGCTAAATCACCAAACAGATAAAAGATTGTGCACGAAGGTCTGATCATAAAAGTGAGAGATATAGAGATTTGAACCTGAATTTCATACTTTAGATTATTAGTTGATAAATGATCCTAACATTTTTGTGAAGTTATCACAATCAAGTTGGGATCTAATACATAACTTTCATAGTTTTTCTGCATGAGTAGAGAACAATAATGCAGGGTATCAATATTACGAACAAAGACTCAAAATCATTTTTTGTAATGCCGAAGGACTCCCCAAGAAGTCACCCATCCTAGTAATATTTTCATAAAAGCACCTTAATTCTGATGTTTTTCCAAAGGTTACTCCCTTTAGAAAAGAAGTGCTATTTAGGATTAATTATGAGTTGATTGGAAGTATTAGGCACCAGATGCGCTCACACCCCATTTTTTGCTTGGCCCTCGCAACACAAATACTCGTCCCACACCACATGTATAGGCACTAACAACCAAGCAGGCAGTGTGGAATTCTAGTGGGAGTCTAGTAGTGCCCCATGCAGATTGCAAAGACAATTTAACTCAAGTTTATTTAAAGTTTGGAACTATTATATACCACACCTCCCTAGCATTCACTTTCAGGCTAGTTACAATTTTACCAATTTTATTAATTTTAATTTCCCCATTGCACAGTAATAATTAGGATAGGTAATTCAAGTTAAGAGAAACTAGCAAGATAGTTTTTTAAGGCGCTTCCTTCTGATAGGAGGATGCTTACAGGGTTAGGCTTTGTCTCTGACATGCTGAAAGGAAACCTCTCTCCTCTACAGGAAGGTGGGGTAATACAATTTTATTATTCAAAAAGTGAACATGAGTATTCTTGTTTACTTAATGCTAGCCTCTACATCCCATACTATGAGCACCCTCCATGTCAAAAGTTAACTTAGGGGCAAGAAATCCATTCATCTGCACTAAAATGGCAAGATCATGCATAGAAAGAAATTCATTCATTACCTGTATCTTTACAACATGTTGACGCAAAGTTAAGAAATTTTTGCGCCATTTCCATCCTCGATACTTCTTCTGAATGGATAAAGCTGCTTTATCAAACTTCAGATCACGAGAACCATGAGCTGCCCTCTGAAACTTTGATGACGCTGAAAGCCCGTGCATGTCTTCAGGAGTCATACCATATTCGTCTTGACTTGTTGCAGCAAGTTGCTGCCTCTTCCTGAAAGAATGAGCACGAAAAGCAGACTGTATGCGTGCTGCAGCTTGAGTTGCATTTCTGACAGCTGCCAAAGAATCTTTGAGTGAAAGCTCATCTTCTGTACCCCCAACATGCATTTGTACGCTTCTCTGGGATATGGCTTCCACAGCTCTTTCAGCCTCCAGTTCAGCAGATCCTTTAGAAAGTTCATTTTCTTCCATGGTAAGAGAAGAAAGATGGCTAGTCAGATCCGCTTCCGAAAGATATCCAGCAAGACCTGTGTGGCCATTGGCAGCAGCTATAGCACCTGCAGTTTTGCCTACTGGATCTAGTGGAGTGGGATCTGTTACTGCTCCAGCTGATGCACCAGCAGCCAGAAGTGCAGCAACCATTTCTTCCCTGCATCAGAGTTTCACATAGATATTAATGTAATGTTCTTTTCTTCTTCTGAGAAAAATTTTCAAAGATAAAAACATATAAATGCAGTAAAAGTTTCTTGGTTGAACTTAGAAGAGCTCAGTTCTCTCCGCTATAATAACAAAACTAAACAATCTTTGATGCTAGGAAGGACATAATGGAAATATTGCAAGGCCAGAAATTTTTGTTACCTTCCAAAACGAGCTGCCCAGTGAAGGGCCGTCCAGCCATTAGAATCACGAAAATTAACCCCGACACCAGAATCAAGAATTGGACTTAAGGCCCACCCGTAACCCAGACCTGAAATCATGTGGATAATGCCTTGTTCTTGCTTGGACAGCAGACAGTTTTTGCTCTGTTTAGATAATAACCACCGTTGCAACTTGTCCTTTAACAATTCTTGAAAAATCAAATACAAGGCATCTGATGGAACATCAGAACCAACTAGCAGCGCATCAGTGATCTGTGACCATCGAGCCTCAGCTTCTGACGTGCTTTCTGTTCCCATTCTACTGTTAAATGTTGACAATCCATCAGACCCGCACAAAAGCATGCGCACAAGTTTGATGAGCAACAATATTTCTTCAGAATTGCTCATTGCATCTGCCTTAGATGGTGTGACTGTGAAACTAGAGGCAGTGGGCTTTGCACGAAATTCAAACTCTCGTACTTCACTGCAGGACTCTCTATTTCCAGATGTGACACAAAGTGACACCTTTCCATCACCAATTTCAGGAGTAACACAACGCAAGACGCCTTCCTGAACAATCTCCGCAGGAACCTGAATGTCATCAAACATAATAGCCCAGGGGCACTCCGAATAATTGCAGAGAAAATCTCCAATAACGAAGACCTGCATTAAGTATTTGGTGTCAATTGTCATCAACAACAACAACAACTTCTTAAACAACATCAAAGCCATTCTCAAATCCTCAGGATTTGGCCAATACTTTTTCTCCAATTCAGCTCTCTATCAAGGACAAATTGTCTGTTAAAATAGAAAATATTATATCTTTTTTCTACAGCCTCAATCGTATGTTCATTTTGGTATAATCATAGAAAAATAAATTTACAAGAAAATAAGTAGCATCATTGCAAGAGAAGGAATAAATATTATGGATAAAGTCACTGATCCAAGAAAAATTAGAGAACTCATTTCAGAACCTTAAAGAGAGGTCCAAAATCTTACTATTATATAAAACAAAAGTATTGCAGGACATTGAAAATTAATCACCAACACCAAATAAGAGAGCTCACCATCATATATTTCTAGACACGTATGTATCATTCCATCATGTTGTAGATTAGGCCTGTCAACGGGTCAGATCTGGGCCCGGACCTGACCCGGACCCAACCCGATTAGATGGGTATGGAAAGTGATATTCTAGACCCGGACCCGAATACCTGAATACCCGTTTACCCCTTTAATAAATGGGGCGGATCTGATTTTACTTGAATCAGACCCGCTTACCCGTTTACCTGACATAACTAAAGGGTAGTTTAGTCACAGAGAACTGATAAAATCATAGTTGCTCCCTGTCCTCATGATACCCTGCCTCCCATGAGTCTCCCCCTTTCTCGTGTTTTCTACTTGCCTTCTAAAATTTGTGTGTTGCTGAAATTTTTGGTGTTCAGATCAAATTGAAGCGAGTTAGTCGGAGTTTTTGGATTTAAGTTTGGATATTTTTCACAGTAAGTAGAATTTATCTGGAATTTATTATTGACTTTTGCTTGTAAGATGGATCTTGCTGTTGCGGTTTTTTTCTTTCAAATTTGTGGACTTTTTGATATAAATCGAGTTTTAAACGATTTTAGAACTGAGAAGCGGTTTTTTAGCGATCTGCTACTCATTTTTTCTTGGAGATTTTTAATCTATTTACTTTTTCTTTAGACTCGTTTGCAGCCGGCTTTCCTCAGGTTTTTTTGGCTATTTATTGACAGTAAATTGGCCCTTTTAGATCAATTTGAGTAGTAACTTTCTCTTTCTCTGATTTGTTATGGTTCCAAAGTGTTTTGAGTTTTCCCAATTTATTAACATATCCGTTGGATTTATTTCTGTTCAAACATTTTAGTTGAAGAAACTAGTATTTTTTCAAGAGAAATTAATGAATGTTTCTTGTTTCTATCCTTTAGCAAAAATCAATCGCTACTGTTGGCTTGTAAGATTAAGCGGGTCGCGGGTAATTGGGTCTAGATCCGTTGATCCACGGGTCCGGGTCTGGTGCACTCCGGACCCGACCCGAACCCGAACCCGATCTGTTCACAGGCCTACTGCAGATTATTCAAGTCACGGGCTAATAAAACTATAAAAGAGCGCCCAAAACCAAAACAGAAGTTTCACAAATATTAAACAATTTGACACTTGAACATGTAAGAGGCTAACATATGTACAAATCACTTCCTGATCATTAGATAGAGTAGCTATAGTGACCAAGTCCAAACAGACCTCAATTTGCCACTATTATCAAAAGTTATTGTCAGATTTTGAGAGAGAAAAATATAAGAGAATTGATGAATCCTCTCTCTATACTCTTATTTATAGAGTTGATGAGTAATCTCTCTATACTCTTATTTATCAGTAAATACAATTACAACTCATAATACAAGTAGGACTCCTAATAAAATATAGCAATATGATCCTTATTAGGTAACTACAATATAACTCCTAATTGAGTAACTATAATATGACTCTTAGGGTCTGTTTGGTTGTCGTAATTGGCTGTAATTCGTCAGTCGTAATTGATAAAGTCTTTTACAGTTATAAATGAGTTACATGTATGTAAGTTTTACAGTGTTTGGTTGATAATATAAAGTTGTAAGTGGGGAAAGTGTATTGTATTTTACGGTGTTTAGTTGTCGTAATGTGCAAGTCGTAACTGAAAAGTTGACCACAAAATTAACTATTTGGTGATTTAAAAAGTTTTAATATTGCAAATAAATACTAAAATTGCTAAATATTAAAAAATTAATATTAACATAAAAATAATACAAATTTGCATGACCACAAAATTAACTGTAAGTGGATTGTAAGTGAGTGATAATTGGGTTGCAAGTGAGTGGTAGTTGAGTTGTGTAAGTGTTTTATGAATTACGGTCCAAATAAATGTCGTATTTGTAATTGGGTTGTAAGTCATTAACGAATTACGAATTTTTACGACTTTTACTATCAAACAAACAGCCCCTTAATTAGAAAACTAACTAATCAAAGAGTTTAACACTCCCCCTCAAGCTGGAGCATACATATATATAAATGTCTAACTTGTTATAAAAACTAGTAAACCATCTCCTAAATAGAGTTCTCTAAACAAAAAAAAAGTAAAATCAAAATTGCAAACCGAATCGAACTGAATCTGAGTCGAACCAAACACTTAGAGAAAGATTACATGAAAGGTCATATTCATCTCCTTCAATAAAATTAAGAAAATTTGAGATTCTCAAACTCAGTAAAAAAGTAGGTTTTAGGAGATTCTCAAATATAGTAAAAGTAGAGGTTTTGAGAGATCTTCAAACCCAGTAAAAGTAAAGGTTTTAAAAATCTCCAAATATAGAAGATAAGGTCATGAGAGATCCTTAAACTCAGTAGAAATAGAAGTGTTGAGAAGTTCTCAAACCAGTATGAGAGATTTTGAAAGATCCTCAAACTCAGTACAAATGAGAAAACTTTCTGTAGCAACACACTAATGGAGAAACTTGAAACAACACTAGTAGATGTAAGATAAGATGACCTTACAGCAAAGAGGTAATCAGCTATAAAAGATAGTTAGCCAGTGGTAATTACAGACAATGCCAACAATCCATGTTGTAAACGTTCAGATAGAATAGTAGTAGAGGATCAGATCAGAACATCGAATGCACAATAAAACATAGCAATCATGGCAGGACCTTAGAGAGCACAACAGGGCCTCAGCAAGACCTACCGGAGACAAACAAAGAGGGTAGTAGGGCTATCGGGAGAGAACAGAGGTAACATAGGTTACAGAACAGTTGGTGACGAAAAACAGTAGAGAAAGTGACACTTGACGACTCGGGTTTTGGATCATAGAGATGTTTAGGGTTTTGAAACTTAAAGGTAGCTAGTATTTTTTATGAAGAAAATAGTCGAATACACGTCCCTTTTTAGATGAATAGTAACCGCGTGAACAATACCTGGTGGTTACTGTTCATCATGAACAGTACTGCCATTGTTACTGTTCATAAGTTTTTTTTTGTGGCGAAGACAAGAGAAGCTAGGATTAGGATTTTTGCTCTAATACATATCAAATTTTGAGAGAAAAGATCTGAGAGAGTTGATGTGTCATCTCTCTATACTATTATTTATAGGCAAATACAATTACAACTCATAATATAAGTAGGACTTCTAATAACATGTAGCAATAGACTTTTAATTAAGCAACTAACTAATCAAAGAGTTTAACAGTTACATACTCTGGATCCTCGTAGTTTCCTAGAACGAAAGCCACCTAAACACTCATATAGCATTACCAGTGTTTTAAATATCAGATATCTGTGATATATCAGTCGGCAAAATTATATACCGGACACTGGGTGACATATCATGATATGATACTAAATATCAGACGTCATGTCGGATGTCATACCAGATGAAGAATATACATGTGATTGCCTATATAAATCAAATGAAACTACTTAAAGCAATTTTAGAGTAATAAACTCATAGAAGATACTTACCTTTTGTAAAAGCTCCTCAAATGTGTTTGTAGAATCTCCTCAAATGCGTCACATGACAATATATCAGATATATTTACCTCAGATATCGGCCGATATATCGGCCACGTGACAATATATAAGCCCATATCAGTATAAGATATCTGGTAAAATTTTGCACTTATTGTATAATTTTAAATAAAATACCAGTATCTCGGCCGATATACCGGTATCTAGGCCGAAATTTAAAACAGTGAGCATTACTGACTCCAAAAGTAACTTGAATTATTAAGAAAATTAAACCAAACATTCAAAAAGAAAATTAAACAAAGACCCACCTACGTGGCACCTAATGCAGGAAAAACTCCCGACCTGAACCCATTAGCCAACAGGCAGGTTTTCTCCTAGTTAGACCCCCAAGTTTAGTTTGATTCCCAAAAGAGGGCAGAAGAGATTATAACTTAAGATGTGCCTTTTTTCTCACTACACAAAGCCTATAATTGTTGAGAGGAACTACAGGAGAGAGTAACACATGTCACTTTAAGTTACCCCCATAGTTGTGCACAAAATTAAAGAAGTATAAAGAATATGTGGCTCAAGTGTCATATACAAGTATAATGGGATCATTTATGTATGCTATGTAAGGGTGCAAATGGATCGAATACAGATCAGATATATCATTTATCATATACCTATCCACTTCAGATATTGTCAGATATGAAAAATAGATACCCCTACATGTCAAAATCAGATATTAGTGAATTGGATATGGATATGAATCATATATGTGAAAAGGATATGCTTACGAATAGACTAGACAGATTTGCTTATATCATAACTAATTTCTTATTTAAAAAATATAAAATGCAATACGATGACAAATTACTATGATAAAACTAAGAAGAGAGAAATAAGTAATTTTACTTAATTAAATTAAAAAAACCAAGTTAATATTAAGTTGAGAGGGAGCGAATTTATTGATTTTGTATATTCTACAATCATCATCCTTCAACAAACAATCCATCCATATATTTTAAAGAGTTTCTCAACTTCAAAGTAAAAAAAAAGGAAATCACAAACCCATGCGGATATCCGTATCCCTATCCGTATGGGGATAGTTTCATTCGTATCTGCATCCATATGCAGATATTTATATCAAAAAAAATATTCATTTATATGCAAATATTTGTATCCCTATATGGGTTTTAAAAACGTATACGTATCTATATCCGCAACCCATATCCTAATTTGTCCGGATGCAAATTTTACATATCTGAATCCGCATTTTTTGCAGATGCGAGTGCGGATCATCCACATCCATTTGCAACCCTAATGCTATGTTGTAGAAGACTCAGTCACCCAAATATAGTTGATGTCCTCATTTTCTCACTACATAAAGCCTATAGTCGCGGAGAGGAATTCCAAGAGAGAGTAACGCCTGTCACGTTAAGTTATCCTCATAGGTGTGTCAAAAATTAAAGCAGTATAAAGAATATCTATCTCAAGTGTTATATACAAGTGTAGTGGGATCGCTTATGTACGCTATGGTGTATACAAGACTAGACTAGTCATTTGCAGTAAGTCTATTCAATAGGTTTATGTTCAATAAATAGAACTTTTGTGGCATGGTCACATTTTGGCATGTGACTACGATGGTTTGGTCATGTGCGACGTAGACCGACATATGCGCCAATCCAGCAAGTAGAGCGTATCAATTTGAGGCAAGTTAAAAGAGCGCAAGGGAGACCGAAGAAAACATGGATGGAGATAATACGACAAGATACAAGACTAAAGGTCTTAGTGAAGGCATATTGCTCGATAGGAATGAGTGGAGAAAGCTGATCCATGTGCCCGATCCGGTGTAATTCTCTTTTGGTTCATGTAGCCTACCCCAAATACTTGGGACATATGGCTTAGTTGTTGTTGTTGTTGTGTCACATTTTGGCATGTGGTGTCAATCAAACTCTTATGGTTAACTTTCTTAGCTTTTCCAATATATGACATCCGACCTCATGACTTTTACGTTACCCTCTTGGTTGCTGCCGTCAAGCATGGCTTTTACCAAGTAGAGAAAAATTATTGTATAAGTTATATGAATGTTGTAGCTCATTAAGACCTCACATCGAAAACTTTTACTTGTGAAATGCAATTGTCGGTTATAATACGAAACATGAAATTATTCAACTTGCACTGGGACATGTCAGTTAATAAAATTCAAAACTTAGTAACCATTTGAGTATAGGTGGAATTGCCCTGCATTAAATCAATTTAAATGACAAAAAGTTACTGGAAAAAAATAGAATAAAAGACTAGTAAATAGTGGTTAACGACATAGTAACTTTATAAGTTACCTTCGTAGTTTCAAAGCAAAATGCCCATTCAGGTGAGATTTCACGAATGCTGAACCTCTGTTTCTCTGCCACAGTCAAACTTAAATGATCTCTGAATGGGATGCCAAGTTGTCCTTGATCCAACCACATTGTGGAGAAATCAGAAGAATATGTATTATTCTGGAGGTCTAAATCAACAGCTGCCATCCAGTCTGCACTAGTTTGTTTTCTAAACTTCACCACATCAGAACTGGTTTCACAAGTAGTAGTTCCACATGAATTCTGCATTTGAATTTTCGAAAGCTGTGAGACAGAGGTTGAGGACCCAATAGGATCCTCAGGGCCTAACAGAAATTCTCTAGCTGCTGATAGCTGCAAACTTAGATCGCCCTCAGGAATGTGGTGCCGCGCCAGCCTATTTTCCACATTATTTCCTCTATGATCAAGCTGGGGCCAGGAAAACTGTTCCGACTTTTCAAACGAAGAACGCAATGCTTGATCATGTGCAGTGGGCCTGCAGATGGAGGACTCAACAGTACCTGCTCGAGCCGGTAAATTTGATGTCCTTCCATTGGCATAGAAAGAAGACTCAAGAATACCCGCTGAAGCCGACAAGTTTGAAGTTCTTTCATGGGTGTTGATCGGTGCAAAACCTGAGCTGAACTCCAGCAAATTACTCCAAGTTTGTGGCGTTTCAACATTATCACCTGAACCCAGTGATTGCCTTCCCTGCTTTCCGTCATCACCTAGAGGGTGATGTGAACTGGTCAAATTGGTTTCAGGCGTTTCTAAAACAATAAGAACAGATGCAAAATATGTTTGAATATCAACAGTTATAACAAAGAAAATAAGGATAAACAACCGTCTGTATAAAGACCTGAAACTTTAAGCGGTTGTGTGCTGCCATAGCCATCTTTCTTTCCTGGTTCGACTTGATTGTCTTTCCAGTATTCCATTCCACGGAAGGGATTTTCATTTGCTTCTGGTAAAGATTGCAATGTTTTATGATCCAGAAATCCAAAATCTTGTGATTTCTCATACTCGCTGGAGAATGCAGGAAACTTTTCTCCAAAGTAGGTATTCTCATAATCATCTTCCAAACTCAACTGCATTGCAAGCTTGCGCAGTGCTAGACTGACCTCTGGCTGTGGCGACATATCAAAGTTTCTCAATCCATCTATTGCGTGCAAGTGATCTGCGTCAGATTTTCCTAGAGCAAACTTTGAACTGACTTCTTCCACGGTTGCTGGACTGCAAGCACACCCAGTAGGATCATATTGGTCACTTGTCCCAGAAACGTTGCCCTGATGGTGTGCATTACTGGCACTGGTACTCTTAGTTAAAGTGGAACATGAATCTCCAGACATGTTTGAGATTGATCCAGAAAGGAATCTTCCCTGGACATATAACAAGTAATGTGGTATCATTAATGATAAAATGGCAACATTGTGAGTGCATTGGAAAAGTAAACTACCAAAGGTTATAAGTTGAAAAATAGGTGATACTCTGATTCGTCATGTTAAAGGTTTTGTTGTCAGAACTAGATGTTTGATAAAAAGGGAAAGCTTAGCTTAAGTGATGAAAAATGAAATTAGTAAACAAGATACAAAAGAGTCCTAATGAAAATATTAGGTTTTACGTATAACACTCTAATCTATGGGTGTAGTGACAGCACAAGCATTTGAAGTTTATTCACATAAATCTAGTTCAAGAAATGCTGATCAGAATCCTAGTTGTGTATAATTTGAAATATTATCTCTCTCTTTGTCTGAGATAGTAGTCTAATTATATGGACATGTCACCTTGTTCATCAGCGATGCATCCTGTAGTTCATATGTCACATGTGTGTCTTCCATGAATGTTGTGTTTTCGACATTCATACTAAATTTTCAGGAAATTTGTTAACAATTGTAACATACAAAAAACTACCCATGTCCATAGTGCTTCTTCACTGGCTGTATAATGTAATTGGATAAGACCTTGCTTCGATGCTTGATACTCAAGCTTCAGAGACCAATAATTAATAGCGCGTTGGGGTTTGTGTGTGGGTGGGTCTGTGTGTATTGGGAGGTGTGTGGGTGTGTGTGTGGGTGGGTGTGGGGCGGGGAGAGGGGGATTTGTTTCTGAGAATTATGAAAATAGCTTGGAAAATATACACATGTTTGCCACGTATACTAATGCAAAACTGACATAATACCAAAGGCTGGTGATAGAACCTTGGCATCTTCTACCAAAGTTGAAGGTGGAAGTAGCTTTTTTAATAAGACCATGTTACTGACATAGAAGACAGTTTCAATGTCAATGAAGTAGATAAACCTTTTCAAAGGTTTGCTACATTAGTTGCAGATAGAAAAAGTGGGTTACATGAGGAGCTACCAGTTCTACTCTGATAGCAGAAGTCCGTGACAAGTCCAGAGACTTCTATAACAGTACACGCATATAAACACATGCAAACAAGTACAACAATTTGGGCTTACAGAAGTGGTTCTACAAACAGCTATTTGCATGTGCACAGCTAAGCAACAATATCAGTCTTTGCTATTATTCTTTCATCATGATAATCGTAATGGTATAGGATTGTTCCTGTCATCCTTGCTCCTAGGTATATCCTCTTCACATCTACATCCCCTCCTTTCAGCTTCTAGATAACAACATATGTTATATACCATAGGTAATTTGTGGTCACGCTCGAGCACTATATTCTAACTAGGACATGAGTACACTGCAACTCTCTGCAGTCTAGAAACAAGGAGCTGGCTATATGGATGTTGGTATGTGGACAAACATACATTTGACAAGTAGATTTACTTGAGCCTGCTTTTGCAAATGGAAGAACCTCAAAGCATAATACAATAAAGCAATTAATTTATTTTCCTTTTACAAAGAGAGAATGCATATGAAACTCAATATATACATATCCTTTAGGAAAGTGAGACAGACAACTGTCAAGCAGACATGCCAAATTATAGTCAGACAGATTTGTTGTGCATCAGAGGCAGAAAGGCATGCAAAATTTGATATTATATATATCAAAAATGCTTTAGACAAATTTCTTTTACCCCTTAAGATAAGTGGACGGAATTTTCCTTATCTAGAGGAAAGGAACAAACCTCAGATACTTCTCTATAGTGAACCAAAACAATATGCTCATAGGCCCTGGAAAAGGAAAAAGAAAAAGTTGTGTTATTAGCAAGATACTGAAACAAATATTCATGAAAAAGCTATAATTTTCATGTTCATTAATTGTCATAAAAGCTTCCAACAGAATGGAAGTGCATACTTAGTAATGATGAAATGAATCTGGAAAACACATAGCACGCAGACAAAGCTTCTTGCACAGCCCACACATAGACGCACATGCGCACGCACACACACCCACATGCACAGCACGCACAGGCCCACACACATTCCCATTATCGACAGTGATCAATGAACAGTCAGTGGCAGTACAGTTTAGTTATTACTGAGCACATGATTTAAGCTGGAGCAGTAAGCATGCATGACCAGGCATTTTTTAAGTTGTTGGTATCAGTAAATGGCACCTCCATTAGGTGTCTAAAATGGAGAATTTGGTTCCTTAAGCTAAAAGTATGTGGTTAGTATTCTACGATAATTCACACTTATGATGTTTGAGAATTGCATTGCGATTCACATATCCACCAATAAGGTCTTACTCGACATCATTTGACGAGAATTCTGAACCACATTATAGCCTTAAGAATATCTCCTAAGCTTGAGCTATTTTTGGTGATAATCAGAAGCTAACCCTTTCTCCATGGAGATCGGGATGTAAATATATCTGTCTGAGTTGTAATTAATAGTGTGGATATTTCAGATCTCCATAACTGCATGATTTGCATGTTGTGATTTTCTCATAATCGCACAGGTCCCGCCGCTTGATTGTTAGAATTATTACGCAGAGATATCTGTCACTATCCATAAAAGCCCGCATTGAAGTAGGAGCGTCATAACGTTTGAAATGTGGAGATGATCTGGCGGCGTAACTGAATCTGTGAATCGCAGAAATCGTGCTGCTCAACTGTAACAAGCATAGAGGCGGCAGTCTTCGTAGAGGATCTTCATCATGGAGGCTGGGCCCCCCGACTAGCAGGGGAACCTCGTCCGAGTGGAGCATCCGTGATGGATGATCTCAGATCGTTGTGATCCCAAAAAGGACCAATTAGTCGTGGATCCGTGTAGGTAGCTCGGAATGTGTATGGGCTCAGGGCAAGACCCGAGGCTTTCTCCTTGGGCCTATACTAGGCTTGCTGGCATGTCGGATTCATTGGTCACTT
The DNA here is from genome assembly GCA_038442645.1 of Agave tequilana. NCBI lineage: Eukaryota > Viridiplantae > Streptophyta > Magnoliopsida > Asparagales > Asparagaceae > Agave > Agave tequilana. Next base: position 21,923 of record JAVJIF010015580.1, read on the forward strand.
GGGACATTTCTGGTGCAATGGGACATGTTTCGTGATCTTGACATGAGTCAAAATTTGACCACTACATATGGCAAAGTCTATCAACTACAAAAGTCACTTTGTGGCTTGAACAATCTCCTCGAGCCTGGTTTGAGAGATTTAGTTTCGTCGTTCAGGAGTTTGGTCTTAGTCGTTCTAAGAAGGATCACTCGATCTTCTTTCGCATCCATCAGGGAGAATGTATTCTCTTAGTAATCTACATAGATGATAATATCCAAGGGATTAATGACTTAAAGTCACTTTTACAGCAGAAGTTCCAAACCAAAGATCTGGGCAACTACGGTATTTTCTGGAGATTGAGGTAGGTAAATCTCAGAAGAAAAAAAAACTCACATTCGCAGTAAAAGTATGTGTTGGATATGCTGTCAGAAGTAAGTATGCTCAAGTGTAAAAATGCGAATACATCGATGAATCCAAATTTGAAGCTATTACCTGATCCAGGGAGCTTTTGAAAGACCAAGAAAGATATAGGAGACTAGTTGAAAAGCTATACTAGTTGACAGCGACTCGGTCAGATATTGCTTATCTGGTTAGTGTTGTGAGCCAGTTCATGTCAGCCCCACAAATAAGTCATTGGTATGCTGTGATCAGGATATTACAATATGTGAAGAGTGCTCAAGAAAGAGGTCATAACCGCATAGCTGACTTCTAAGATACAGATTATCTAATCGACAAGAGGTGTACTACAGGATATTGTGTATTTGTTAGAAGAAATCTTGTGTCGTGAAAGAATAAAAAGCAGGTCGTTGTCTCTAGATTAAGTGCGGAGTCAAAAAATATGACAAGGGTTGATCTTACATGTGAGCTTGTGTGGATACAAGATATTCTGACCGACATGGGTTTTGTGCCCAAAGACTGATGAGGTTATATTTGTGATAGCAGGTCGGCAATTTACATTATACAAAACCCTGTGTTTCATGAAAGGAAAAAGCATATTAAATCAGATTGTCATGTATAATGTTGGTATTATTAAGCCAAAGCATGTGCCTTCTGCCAATCAACTTTCAGACTAGTTGACTAAGCCACATGGAAGAACTCGGGTCCAGTTCATATATAACAAGCTGAGCATGAACGAGATATATATGATCCAGCATGAGGGAGAGTGTTATGTAACAAATCAGTATAAAGACTTTTATGTAAAATTTCATATACACACACACACACAATTATAATAAAAAGGAGATGAGATGGGTGTTATCCATCCATCTAATTCTTCCCAATTCATCTCTAATCCTAACCCTAACTCTGATTACCTTTGATATCTCAATGTTCACTCGGATCCTGGGTTAAAGGTACCAGGATTCACAAATATTATTAAGTATGTCGGATCTAGGACATTGAACTATTTGGCTCCTATGTATCTACAGTATTATAGGGAAGCCATCCCCAGCATAATCTTTGGCTAGTCATCACGAAGTTGAATTTATATATTAAGGTAAATGCACTAGGGGGAAGGAATAAGAAAATTTTCCTTACCAAGCTGAGATGTTTGCATTATGGTGGGCGCTAAAAATATTAAAGATGCTTACCATGGTAATCTGGTAATTGACGGCAATACTGCATCCACAGATTACATCAGATGCAATATGGTCAGGCCATAAGAGATGTCACAGAAGAATTCCATTGGCAGGAAACAAGATATTTCAATTACCTCAAATGAGCAGATCAAAATTTTGGACTATGATAGACTAAGAAAATGGTAAAATGTTGAAGAATGGTAATTTTGTAGGGAGCATTCACTCACAGAACACACAATGAAATAAAAAAGGCCATAAGGTGGAGACTTTGGAACCTACATGAAGGCTGATGCGAGCCTAAACTTTTGTGAGCAAGTATCAGCTAACATGCAGGAAGAAAATACAAAGGCTGACACAGTGGAGACATACAAATTGTACAAGAATAGTACAAACGTTTATCAGTATGGGCCTCAGTTTCTTTGCTGATGCTAAGGACCAGGAAACTAATATGCCTAAATATACATAAAGAGTATTTGGAATCTACATGAATGCTCCAGTAAAATGCTAGCATCAAGTTCTGTGAGCTATGAAACATCATATAAGATATATGAAGGAAATAGAATGGTCGATGCACTAGTGATCCTAAATAATGTCAAAAAGAACAATGGTTTCTCCTGTACAGCAAAAAGTGCCAGTGGGCCTTGGGAAGCTCCTTTTCTGATGCTAAGGTGTAAGATATGCCTACAAACAAGAATGACATAAATATTATTTCCGGTATTAGGGAGTACAGATGCAGTTTCATTTGCAATAAATAAGAGGTGAAATCATCAATAAAACAGTCATGCTACTGTCAACAAGCCACTTCTTCTTTAACTATGTGGACTCCCAAGTCCTCCTTTTATGAGTTTGCCACACCTTAGTGTAACTGGAGCTTTCTACCCTAAAAAATACTCAAAGTCCCTACTGTTTGTATATATCAACTAATAGTTAAACAATTCTTACTAAAACAAATGAAATTTTTAATTATAGATAAGCGACTCTATTACTCCCTCCAACACCCTACTGAAACCTGCATCAGAGAGTATCATGTGAAAATCATTATGTTAAAACAACCAGAAACTTCTTTTGACTTAATAAAGGAAAATGAACCCAACAAGTAGTTGGTGAAAGTCAAGCTAGCTTCAGCATACCAAATGAAACACTTGATAGGCAGAAAATGCATATACAAAATAGATATTTGAGCTGGTATTGACTTTGTACCTACTGGGAAAAATGAACTTACGGGTCCAGCATCCAATAGCTTCGCCTCTGAAAATAAGGATTCTGCCCTCCATGAGCATAATAACAATTCAAAGCTTCAACATTCCCAACCTAACAATGGCAAATATATGGAAAAAAATAAAGCATCATTTAGACAAGGAATATTGAATGCCCAACAATCAGATACAGACACTGGATAGAGATGATAACAAGCGATGAGTAAAAAAGAAACCAATATATTAATCACAAAGCAACATGCAACAATTACTTTTTATATGAATATTTACCCTAACAAGTTTTTTTTGAATTCAAAGCCAAGATAGATCCATGCATTCATAGCTCTAAAGACATGCACCAAAGGTGTAACGATTTGGGCGCTGTCTCGGAAAGAGGCTACATGATGAGAAAAAAATAGGATCATCCATCATCCAATTACTTTAACATAACAAGTTTCTTTTCTGTCAAATGACTGAAACCATCATTGGATTTTTGTGGCAAGGATTCAAACACTGAGTGTCCTATTACTTTTACAATGAGTCTCATCTTCATCAAATTATTGGAAATATGAACTGGGTTGTTGTAGAAATGTAAGACTAGCTTGAGGCTGAAATATCCAGATTATTATATTTATATAAATCTAACAATAAACAACATCCCCTTGTAAGTTCAGTACTTGCTGTAACCATAATTGGGAAAGGTGTACTTCTTCCAGCTCTCTCTTCTCTAACTGTACTCCTATCACAGTACGTCGTTAAACAAATTAATAGGCCCAAATGGTAAGAGATACTCATAAAGAGACTTTGCTCATAATTATCGATCTCCTGTATTTTGGATGGGGCACCTGCTTTAAGTTGTGGTGGACGGCCATCAAAACTAAACCTTTGGAAAAGATCTTTATAGTGACTTGGTTGAAACGAAACATCAGTTTGAACTTATCAGTACATGTAAATCGCCATGTTGTTTTAAATCTTAAATCAACATCACAGGCTCATCTCCACCTTTTTGACAGCTTGTTTTACCATATTACAGTCAGCACTGTCTAAATTAGAGAGAGAGATAACTGATGATATCATTTTCAATTGTATGACTGTAAAGTCCAGTGCTTATAGCCATGCGACTTTTGCAATCACGAGCATCATTAGTCATTTTCTATTTTGGCTCTTTATGCACAAGTACAAATTCAGGACACATTGAATATATCAGTCTATTGTCTAATATCATTCTTACGAGCAGTATTACCTTATCAGATTAAAATCAGTGGGAGAAGCTGATAGGTAACAAACTATAGGAAATCTCAATCTAAGGTTTATCTCCCAAAATAGGGTTTGAAAATATCTCCCTTGGGCATCTCACTCGAAGCACGCACACAGGCTACATAAAATGCTCAAACAGCAATTTCATAATCAATCATTAACTAAATAATTCAACAGCAATCCTGGCCTTATATAGGCCTACATCCAAGGATAATTTCCCACCACATCCAATGTGTGACTAAGATAACATAAACCAACCGCTACAATAACCACCCTAACAAATAAATCAAAATAACTAATAGAATCTAACTAGAATAACTGAAAAACTAGGTGTAACTAGATGTCCCCATCATTTCCTCGGGGTTGAGGAGAACTCGACCATATCGAATGTAGATCTCGGCTCTCAATTAGGCCATAGTGGTGGTCGGGGAATCAGCATTGATGCGTCATACCTGAGCCACAATGGTGGAGGTAGAACTGGCTTCCGTGACACATCTACTATAAAAAATGGCAACTCGAGCAAGCCACAGATAACAGACAGAGACGCATCCTCCCGGATGAGAACCAAATCAACGGTACTTTGAACCATGAATAGCATAATCTCTTGTGACCCTATCTCCTGTAGGAAGCTCTGCAAAAAATCGTACAAGTCAGGCGATCTCAGGGTCACTGGAACCCTCACAGCTGGCGTAGGTGGCACTAGCTCCATGATAAGTTCTGCTGGGAGATCTGTTAGAGACTCTACAAGAGGCTCTCCTATCTCTGGCTCTGATTCGGGCTCATCAACAACTCCTGACTCTTGCAGCATTATCTAGTTATGGCTCGTGCTCCAACTCAGCAACAACTTCTGAGCCTGGCTCCTCAAGAATTTCAGGTTCAACTAGGACTGGAGGCGCTGAATCTGTATCCATTTTTACAGCCTGACTTGCTACAAGTATCTCTATAGCCACCCGAAGCTTAGTGCAAATTTCAGTGATTGATCGGCTCTCGAGTTCGAGCTTTTGCTCAACATTTGCCTCTCTGCAATCTACCTCAGATGCATAAATTAGGTGTGAAGCATGCAGATTATGAAGATCATGTAAGACAAACCAACACTGATTGTCAATATGGTTGTCTTTCTACCACTAATAAGTCTGTCCAACCAGCCTCATTTGGGCATAATGATACTTCTGCTCAGATGTCAGAATAAAATAACTAAAGAAAATTTCAAGATTGCTTTCCTACTCCTCATACCCAATATGATCATTAGAATCCCGCAAATATGAAAAAGCCGCATACATATCATGTTTCACTTTCTTTCATCACCTCTACCACAAAAGTAAAAGCCCGTGGAGAAAATTCAGTTCATAAAAATTACAAGTTACCCAAAAATCTCAACGATTCGAACTGGACTCAAATCTAGTAAGAAAAGTGGCCTAAAATGGTGATTTTCTACTGCATGAACAGTACCTATACCAAACACGGACTTGTGGAGGTCAGATCTAACCAATTATTGTGAAATCTTTTCAGTGACCTTGGGACTCAGTCATGCATCCAACAATTCAGACAAAACTCAAATCAGATTCTGAACGGGCATGTAACAGACTCCAGACTCCGGCTGCACTTTACAATGAACAGTGTCGCGTGAACAGTAAACCGTGAACAATGCACGATGAATAGTGATTTTTTTGAATTTCTCTCTTTTGATTTTCAAGATCTAGGGTTTGGAGATTTTGTGAAAGTTTTGGTGGAGGGAAAAAGATTTTGTGGAAGATACAATTTTGCGAAAGAAGTGGAAAAGAGGAAGATTTAGCTCTGCTACCAAGATGATGGGAAATAAACTCTAGAAAATCTCAATTTAGGGTTTATCCCCCAAGATAGGCTTTGGAAATCTCTCCCCTGAGCATCTCACCCGAAGCATGCACACAGGCTACATAAAATGCTCAAACGGCAATTTTCATAATCAATCATTAATTAAATAATTCAACAGCAGTTTTGGCCTTATATAGACTTACATCCAAGGATAATTTTCCACCACATCCAATGTGGGACTAAGATAAGATAGACCAACCGCTTTAATAACCACCCTAAACAAATAAATCAAAATAACTAATAGAATCTAACTAGAATAATTGAAACAACTAGATGTCCCCATCATAAGCTCACCTAATTGATTGTCAAAACTAAAAGAAACGTCATAGGTAATATTTTTTCAAGATTTCTTTTGTTGAATGCCTTTTTAGAGCATCATGAGACTCATCTTGTTGTATATTACAATAACAGAAAATATAGTAGCCAGAATTTAACATGCATTGTCCACTAAACCAGATCATCAATTTCTTTACTATCTCTGCATCACCAGTAGCAGCAGTCTTCTATTGATGCCTGTTCTTATTTCCAACCTAAAGCCTACTAAGATCTAAACTGAGTTGGCAATGTCATTCTTGGCTATTTCTTAATTGGAGATTTCCTTTGCTGTATCAACAGGCAAATTAGATACTGCCTCTTGCTCGAGGGTGGATAAAATACTAAAGCAAAGATATCACATACTTATTATTTAGACATGAAATTTTTATTTATACCGATATATTATCACAATCGACTAGATAGTCACCAGGATCTCAATATGCAATGAACATGCAACATATAAAGAAGCTGCTGTCTTACGAGGACAGTATTAACTTATTAAACAGATCTCCTTAACTGATTGTGTAAGCTATTCTTCAGATCATCACAAAGCCATGCACTTGCATTTCTGCTTTGCCTTCACACCATAGTGGAGTTGCTAGGGCCGAAGTGTTAGGCTACAACATTGTCCATCATCTAGCTAAATGCAACTCCATTTAATTTCTAATATCCTGATATTACCATCAGGATGAGTTCACCACGATAATATATTAACAGAAACTGCGCTTTTCATTGATTGCAAGATGATTTATAAGATGCCTCTTCCAGCACAACCTGTTGCCATTTCTCCAAATAACTAGTATTTGTAATATCTGCCATAAAGAATCATTTTTCTGCAAATGGCAGAAGTATAGGAGGCAAAAAAGTTAAACAAACCTTAAGCCTCTCATGTGCTTCTCCAACATTTCTTCCATCTTTCTTTTTCCGCCAATTGTGACCATCTTTACGGAAATATCGAAGTACCCTACGGTTGAAAAGGAACAAAGAACCACCTGCTCATAAATTGAAATGTGAATACTAATAAGTATAACTTCTAGATGACTCCATGCAGATACTGAATTAATAAATTAATATCTAAATATACAAGAACACTAGCTCTATTACTAGGTGGCTTTTGAGGGGCTTCTGGAGTAATAGGGTATCTCTCATGGTTCTGTAAGATATATAGGATTTCTGCAGGCTTCAACCAACGTATCTGAGCTTCTCTCTGCAGCTTATTGTAATCAAAACCTGAAATTAGAGAATATATAAACAGATAAATTACATAGCAACTTGATTAGAAACCATTCAACATTGACTATAGGTGCAGATTGCAGAGTACAAATGTAAGTCCTAGAGACATTTCTCATTTCCCAGGCCAGTACATTTCAAATCCATTCCTTATCAACAAAAGTGAAGTCAATAACAATTCTGACAGTATTCTGGAATCAGGGAGGAAAAAAAAAAGCTAAAAACATAATAAGATGGAGTTGGTAGATGTTGACTGAACAAAAATTGCCAACGCAGATTCTCCGAGAAGCCAGTTCTTTATTTTTGAACTACAACATCTAAATTAGATTGAATAAAGAATAAACATTCTTTTTTTAGGTATCTTGGCCATGCATCCAGAAATTAAAAACTAGCTCTGAAAGTTAAATGTTAGAATCCTTGTGATTCAAATCATGTAAATCATGATCAAGATTCTCAAGTTTGCCAAGAAATTCCGCAACATATGATCCTAATGCTCCGATCTTCCACACAGTCAACTGTGTGGGATGATGAAACTCACTTCGACATAGAGTCAGCAGCCTTATGCTTAGGAAGGAACAGGTGGACTACCTGATATAAGGACAACGCAGATGGCGGGTGGAAGCAATGACCAGGAGGAAATGTACCACTCCAACTATCCTTTCCCCTTCCATTATTCCATCAAAAACATTCATTTAAAGTACTAAAGAAGGACTCATCTAGTGTTGATTGCTTCAAACCTAAGCCTTGCTTCTTTCTTCAGGCCTAAGGTTTGCTTCTTTGAGCCTGTGTAATTGACAGCAGAAGAGCAGAGCTCTTATGGAGATGGCTCCTAAATGTGAGAAACACAGAGCAACCAGATCTATCCACAAAGAGACAGAGAAAGACACTGAAGATGGGGTTAACACCTCCAAGGCCTCAGGAAGCAATGGCAGATCTACGGGGTATCAAAAACCCCCAACCCCCTACCCCCAACCCCCGCGGGAACTTTCGTAGAACCCCTTGATTCATTTCAGAAATTTTTCTTGACCCCAAACATCCTTGCATTTTTCTTTTAAAGGAAGGTTTATCATGAATCTGTGGTCAATGGTATTATAGTCGTATCATATTGACAGGTGGGTGCAGGCCGTGTGGCTACTAAAATTGAATTAAACAAACCAAAAACAAAAACAAAAACAAAAAAAACCTTACAAGTAACAACATAAGAGATTGATGCTTTTCGGTGCAAGTACTGAAGGCTAAAGGTTTTGAAAATAGATGGCTGTCATAGTGATAAGTTAAAAAAAATGTTGTGTTTGAATTCTCCTTGATGGTGAGAAGGCGAGAATTATTTGTCATGATGAAATTAGATGAGATCCTTTATTCACTATTGTATGTGTTAGTTACTCCTGTTGGCGAGGTTGTTGATGAAGGGAAATCAGGGCTTTGTAAAGGGTTTTTGTGGAGGACATTAATTTTCGATAAGCCTCTAGCTACAGCTCTTTCTCCCAGGAAAGAAAAAGAAATATAAGCTTTGATTTGATAATCTTCTTTGCCTCAGATTCCTCCTTATCTCTTTTCAGTTTTTATCAGGGTAATAATTTTTTTCTTTTTTTCTCTTATATGTGTGTGTTCCGCAGGAGGAAAGCGAGGGTGATGCTCATATGAACAATGAACTGTTTAAATGTAGGCTGGGGTATTTTCCTTTGCTATTTAGGATTTCCAATCAGTCCAAGTAGACCATATAAAGATATTTGGTTGCATTTGGACAATATAGCAGAGGGTCTGCAGTCTTTTGAAGTGGTTATTTATAGTAAGAGGTTCCATTTGCTACTTCAAGCTTCCTATCATATCAAGTAGACAACATAAAGATGATTAGTCGCCTTTGGACAGCACATCACAGAGTTCACAAACTTCATATTGGGCATAATGTCCCTATCTGATGAGCTTCTGTTTGATGCAATGACATTTTCTCTCTTTTCACCATTGGGCCATATGGCATATTGCTCTATCAAGTTCTCTCCCCGTAGACGCAGGTCAAGTTTGAGTCGAACCACGTTAAATCCTCGTATTATTTATTATTACTCTTTTATCTAGGTATTGCTAGTTTGCTTTACAATAATTTTTCTTTTGCAAGTATTATCATATTGTCAAGTTCCGAAAATGACGATCTCAGTAGTAACAAATTGGTGTGATAGAGCGCCAATTTGTTAAAACAATTGGTATCAGAAAGCCGATTTATTACAGCAATTGGTATCAAAGCTAAAGGTTGACGAAGGGTGAAATGTCGAAGATAGGAAGTTCTACGACAAAGTTCGAGATCAAGAAGTTCAATGATAAAAGAAACTTCAGTTTATGATAAAAGAGAGTGAATTGCTAGTACAACAGAGTCTTCACAGGACCCTGCAGAGAAAGTCAGTAAAACCTGCAGGTACGTCAAATGAGGATTAGGAGGAGATGGATCTAAAGGCGGCAAACACGATCCAACTATGTCTCGCAAACGAGGTTATGTACAACGTGGTGGATGAAGAAACGGCCACAGGATTGTGGTCAAGGTTAGAAACATTGTATATGACAAAAACGTCTCCAACAAGTTATTTCTCAAGAAACAACTACATTGGTTACACATGAAGGAAGGAACAGGGTGTTGGGGTATCTAAACTTTTTCAACAAGGTCATCAGCGAGCTTCTAACTGTAGATGTCAAGATCGACAAGGAGGACAAGGCATTGATACTTCTCAGTTTGCTTTCGCAGTCATACGATCATATCGTCACCAACATACTCTACGGTAAGAAAACTCTCATCTTGGAGGTCATGTTAACTCTTTATCTAATGAGATCAGGAAAAGGACAAATCATGAGCAGGAAGGATCAGATTTGGTGATCACAGAAAGAAAAGGAAGAGAAGGAAAGAAAAGTCCGGACTCGTTGAAGGCATGTCACTTTAGTCACAGGGAAGGTCAATTGAAAAATGACTGCAAGCATCGATAAGAGTGGTTAAAGAGGCAAATTGCGCAGGTAGACACAGTAAATGGTATATTAGACACCGAAGTATTAATAGCTTCTTATTTTGAAGGCAACACTCCTCAAAGTAAAGGTTAAATATTTAATTCGGGTAGTACGGTTCATGTATGTTCCCAAAAGGAGCTGCTCAATAACTCCTTGGTTGCAAAGGAGAAAGGGATTATCAAAATGGTGGAGGGCTCAGCTTGCGAGGTCATTGGCACTGAGACAATCAAGGTTACAGAAAGAGATGAGACGATGCGTGCTCTGGAGGCGGCCTGGTCTGTCTCGGAGGCACACTACAATCTAACATCCATAGGGGTGCTCAACGAAGTAGGACGCCGGATCTAAGTGCAACAAAGCGTCATCACAGTTAGCCAAGGAGACAAGATAATCCTGAAAGGAGAGAACAGAGGATTATACAAGCTGAAGGAAGAAAACAGAGTTCAAGGTGGAGTTTCAGGGATGAGCTTGGAAGAGATCCCATCGCGAGGTGGAATTTCAAGGAAGACTGCAACGGGACGTGAACCGGGTCAAAGTGTTGCAGAAAAGAGAAAGAGTGCATTCATGCAAGGCTCGAGATGGCCAAGCCAGTTAAAGGCCCTCGAGAGAGGGGGCAAGAGTAAAAGGCTTCACGGTACGGTTACAACCAAGAAAAAAATCAATCTAGTAATCAAAAATCTCAAGATGTTTTACTAAAGACTTGAAAACCAAGTCAAGGTGGAGATTATTAGGATTTTGCCTTGTTTTCAAGAAGAGATGATGGTCCAATAAGATTCAATCGAGTTGGAGAAGATTATAACTTGAAACAGAAAAACAAACCAATTTGGCGCGGATTAGTCGACTTATAAGTTGTATAAGTCGACTAATGGACAAGAATAATCGACTATAGTCAACTAGGCAGATACAGAGGCAGAAATAGAGAGGAAGCATTATACAGTAGTCGATATATAAATTATACGTCAACTAATGACAGAAATTAGTCAATTAATCCCCATGATAAGTCGACTAGTCAGGCGTTTCTGAAGCAGAATCAGTTTCCTTTTCAAACACAGGTTTCTTTTCTGGTGGAGTACGACTACATTCAATTTCTATTCAAAGAAGGCTTGTTTCTAAAGATTGAAGAGTTTAAAATTCTTCTAAATCAAGAAGATCAACTTCCAGTAGGATTGACCAAGATTCTTCAAGCATCCAACGACCAAGATCATTTCATAGTCCAAATAGGAGTTGTTTTGTAAAATCCTATAAATAAATGTTATAACCTAACATTGTAATTGTCTCGAACAAGAAGAAAATCTCAAGCAAAAGAGATCAGAAGAAGCTAATAAAAAGAAAAGCAAGATGAAGGTGCGTAGAAAGAAGGTATACTCTTATAATCTAGGTCTAGATTCAGTGAGAAGGTGAACTCTTGTGAGATCAAGAGGAAGATTAAATCTCTTTGTATCAAGTTTATTAATAAATCTCTCTCAAGTTCTCCCTTCAAAAATGTAAGCCAAGTTTGAGCCGAACTACATTAAATCCTCGTGTTATTTCTTATTACTCTTTTGTCTAAGTATTGCTAGTTTGCTTTACAATAGTTTTCTTTTTGCAAGTATCATCATATTGCCAAGTGTCGCAAACGTGAATCCCGGGAACAACAAGTGGTATCATAGCGCCAATTTGTTACAACAGAGGTTTCCCATCCGCTTGTGTTCAGTTTCATTGTTTTCCATTTAATAAAAGAGGTGTAAATACTCTAGTTTCCATTTTAGGGGGAAAAGGTTAAGATAGATGATAGATTGGCTAGTGGAAAAGTTCATCCCTCTCAACAATTGTGATTGGCTTGGAGGATTGGCAGGAGTTAGATGCTAACTCTTGCCAGATGCCCCAAAATAAGATGGAGTTATGGTGTATTGATGACATGAAAGTAACCTTAAACCCACCAAAATGCCACCCATAAAACGACCTATGTTAAGAGTAACTCTTGCTAAAAGCTGGAATAATTTAAGCCCAAGAGTTAGCTACAAATCCCATACAAAACTCATAGCATGCACCCTTGCTCTCCCAACCAAATACAGCTAAAGGTTGGGAGGTCACCCTTGCTGAATAGTTTTAAAAGTCATGCATATCTACATTTTATGCTTCTATTGTGCTCCTGCATGAGTCGGTAACAAATTGTAGCTATTTAGAAGGGCCTTTCTTCTTGAAGGATGGCCAGTAAGTGATTTTATGGTTTTTTCGGTGATGTGATCTAGGTTCGTAGGGCAAAAGAAGAGCTTATTAACCTTAGGATTTCAATACGTTTTAACATGGTCTTACAATTACTTAGTGCTTAGATTTGAGGATGCTGGAATGAACCTCAAGTGAACCAGACGAGATTAACTAGGAGAATGTACTATCATAGAAGATGGACATAAGATACTGATACAGCCCAGATTCTGATTTCAAATTGGAGGGGAGGCGTTATTAAGGTGGGGGAGAGATGTATCGCTAGCTGAAAAAAAAACTCTGATTGATAAGAATGTATCAGCCTCCTCACAGTTAAATATGTAGGTGATACCTGAAGGTGGAGACCTCTCGTACCATCATTACTGAAGACCTTTTGGCTCACTGACTGGTCTGTTTCAGTATGGCAATTTCAAGATCTAGATCATAAAATGGCGTGAACTTTGGATGCATCGAACAGAATCTCTTTTAAATCCTTTATTTTGAACATTAGTGAAAGAGAATAGGACACAATATGCCAAAATTATTTGGAAGAGTGAAGCTCATTTGAAGTAGAAATTCAAATAGCTGGCCATCCAAGATAAACTTCTAACAACAGTGGACTTTGAGGAGGAGGTAGATATATGGCAAGACTCTGCTTCGCAATAGTTGTTTTGAGATGTTTCTGCGCATTTTCCAGTGCCCTTATGGTCCTCTATTCTGAGTTCTTACTAAGCAGGCTGCCTTCATTACTGTTGGACTGATGGGGTGCTTGGAGAAAGAAGTTGGGAAGCCTACTAGAACTAAACTGGACACTTCAATAGTAGCCTAAGTTGGATAACCTAGGACACAGTCCACAGAAATAAATAATTGTTGCAAACAAGTTTGAATCTTGTTCGTTGAATTATCTCTCATTCTTTCCTATGTGAGATTGTCTCCACGTGCTACGGTAAAGGTGTTGATTGGTGGTGGAGATTATTGGGGCTTAAGGTGAATTCTGATTGGACGGCAGCTTATTTTTGAGGGTCAAGTAAGGAATTTATGTTGTTTCCGTTGTTATTTTGACTCATCATTCTCGCTGATCCAAATTGATTTTCGATTCAGCGGGATGGCCTGTGATATGTATATAGATCTTATTTTGTTGCTTATTGCAACAACTTAGTACCTATCCTCTTCTCTCCTAAAAAGATAATAAAAGAAAAGAAGAAAGGAAAAAAAAAAGGATAACAAAAGAAAAGGATTGTGGGAAGTAACTTATATAATCGAGCAAAATTTACCACTCATTAAGGCAGCAAAAGTGTCCCAAGAATAAAATAGTACTCTTATTGTTAAATCCAGGTATATACAAAACAATACAAAACCTAAAAATGGTCGCATGTCGTGATTTATTTCATTTCTCTCCAAGCTGAAAAGGCAATACCTTAATTCAAGAAATATTTGTGCTATGCTTCAATTGAGATGGATAGAGACGAGAAATTTTTCATTCTTAGTAATTTAATCACTGCCTACATTTCCGAAACAAGTAAAGAATTGTCATTTCCTGATTCAAGAGTTTTCAAGATTAGGCAAAGGAAAGTTTTTCAAGATAACTGCTAAAGCCAAGCAGCAGCTGGAAGTATTTTGCATTTCATGATAAATTTGGTTCAAGATGCCAAATGTTGGAAGATAAAACCTAAGTGATACAAACTCTTCCTAAAAAGATTTTGAATCCAGTATCGAGGTGAGGGAAGGAAGAAACCAACTGGGAGCCAGAAGTCCAGGATTGCTGAGATTTTGAAAAGCATGAAGTACTGATACGATTCTAATTCTGATTAATTGATACAGACTATTGTTTAGGCAGTTGAGATCTCTTTTAGATAATTAAAGGGAGTAATGGGTCAGGTCGACATCACTTGTACAACCCGGTCCACTAAATTTGAATATTCCCAATTTGATTCCCTTCTTCTAGCTAGCTGAGTACATTAGCTCACTCTGACTCTAAGCTTGTTATCCAAGAAATTATCCAAATTTGTAACCAAATCTTGATCTGAGAGAGAATCAGGGACGCTCTCGAATTCATCCCCAAATTATCCAACCCTAAATTCTACCTCTCTCTCTTTGGTTGCAAGTCATCCTTGTTACTCTTCTTGATTTCAAGTTAAGATGACTCCCAATAATCACCAGAAGCATGCTCCAACCATAATGTCGTCGTGGACACATCAATGGTATCAGAGCACCGCACGCCACAGCTACATCATCAAACGGCGACAATCCTATCAACAAGATCAATCCTTGGAGATTGGTTGGTAATTTCACCAGCCTTGATCCCAGGAGAGAACGTGAGTTTCGACCGGCGACAGCTTTGAAACACAAAAGGACTGCCGTTCAGATCTCCAATTTGCAAGACCTGATAAGAGGTTGATCGGCCAGATTTACTTGGAGGAGGACCAGTTAATTGAGTTGGGAAGGAGTTCTTTGATTTCTTAAAGAAGTGGAATTCTCGCCACTCAAATCTTGGTGATGTAGGTCCCTCAATTCATCATAGGATGAATCTTAGTGATCGTGGGAAGGAGATGAGTGGGGTCACCAAGTGTTCGATAGAATTCCCAAGAGAGCTGTTGGCAATCCTCCTCTTCTTAAAGAGCAGGCCCAGCAAGTGTTTGTTGAAATGGTTGAGAGGGAGCCATTTTCTGTGACAAGACTGCAGAGTAAGAAGGGTGCACTTAAGGTGGAGTGCCTCATTGTGAAGACCCTAAGGTAAGTTCTACTAAACTTAACGAATGTGCTTTGCCCTCGTCTAACTTGGCTCCTGTTTGGGATATGTATGATGATGATGTTGGGATTTAGAGTCAAACAAATAGTCCCACATCGGCTAGACATAGGGATGGTCTTGGGTTTATAAGGATTTAGGCTACTCCACCTAATAGGCAAGTCTTTTGGGATGGTACCCCGAGTCCTTACAAATGGTATCAGAGCCATGCCCCGAACTTAATAGTGTGTGTGGGTGATGTTCGGTCCACCCAAGGCGCAGCGGAAGACGCAGTGGGCTCCTATTAAGCTTGGATCTATAAAGAAAGCTCTCGAGGGAGATAACCATGCTCCATGTGCTTCATATAAGATGTGTTGCTCTCCAACGCAGTAAAGAGGAATGACAGCAGAGTCCTATTTCACGTAAGATGTGCCTGCAAATGCGGTGAAGAGGAGTAATAAGCTGCAAGTTGTGCTTCACACAAGGCGTGCTGAAATGCAGTGAAGAGAATCTCGATAGAGCATAAATCTTCCAGGTGTGAAGATGAACTTACAGGGAGACTCTTTGTTCGAGGGGGGATTGTTGGGATTTAGGATCGAACAAATAGTCCCACATCGGCTAGACATAGGGATGGTCTTGGATTTATAAGGATTTGGGCTACTCTACCTAATAGGCTAGTCTTTTGGAATGGTGTCCCGAGTCCTTACAGATGATGATGATGATGAGGGGATAGAGTGTGCACATGTATGGGATGAATAAGAGGATGCTAATGAGGATGTGATCCCTCAGTTTAAGATTGCAGAGCTTGAGAATTTGTGGACTAAGGAAGGTGATCGTCGAAATGTCAAAGAAAAGAGCATAGTGGAAAATAAGGAGTCGAATCAAGCTTTATTAGTCTTGGCCTACTGTGCGTCTAAGGTTGAGTTTGTCCCGTTAGAGCTAGCTGAAATGCAGTACTTGAGAAAAATGAACAAGAGAAAGCTTTTCTCTAGCTAGAGATGAAGAGTCGAATTGTTGCACAGAACAGAGGGACAATGGGCAGCACAACTTCAATATCAAGGGAAAAATACATTGTGCATTTTATAAGGTGGCAGGATTCAACTACTACAAGCACTTTATACATGATTTTGATTTGCTACAAGATTCAGTATCAAACACTCCTCTCAACTATTATTTCTACATCAGTTTGGAATCCAATTGAGGCACTAACACCCTCAAGGAAGCTAATCAAGGACATGAGAGATTGGTCATCAGACGAGAAGATCTCATGTACAAACTTGCTTGTTGCAACGCCGGATTTGAATTTTTTGAAGATGTAACCAGGTTTTAAAGAAGGGTTTCTGCAAGGTCTCAAGGTTTAGTTGAAGTTGATCCATATTACTTGGTCATTATCAGCAAGTTTGGAATTCTTCAGAATTTGATAGGTGCTTCTATATTGAAAGGTAAAGTTGTGAAAGAAAGTAATAACACTAATTATGGAGGTGGCTGTGTTGAGCTATCCTTTCAGATCTGGCAGCAACACCTCAAAGGAAAGAATCATGTTCTTAATGTCGATCACAAGTTGGATGTAGAGAAAGTGTGGCCAGTGCAGGAGCATATCAGAACTACGGCAGGAGTATGATGATACCATATTGGAATGTATTTGGAGTTTGCCTTGTGACCTTGAGAACAAAGTCAATTTCAAGGGGGGAGAATTGATATGAGACTAATTCTGATTAATTGATGCAAACTAATGTTTAGGCAGTTGAGAACTCTTTCAGATAATTAAAGGAAGAAATGGGTCAGATCGACAATCACTTATCCAACACGGTCCACTAAATTTGAATACTCCCAATTTGATTCCCTTCTTCTAGCTAGCTGAGTATATTAGCTCACTCTTACTATAAGCTTGTTATCCAAGAAATTATCCAGATTTGTAATCAGATCCCAATCTGAGAGAGAATCAGGGACGCTCCCGAATTCATCCCCAAATTATCCAACCCTAAATTATACCTCTCTCTTTGGTTGCAAGTTCTCCTTGTTCTTGCTTGCAGGTTGAGATGGATCCAAATAGCATGCTCCAACCACCAGCGCCACCATGGACGCATCAAGTACCTTAGTACCAGTTATCGCACAATTCTAAGTTCACTTAGCCAACATGCTAGCATAATATCTGCAACCTTGGTTCAAATCACCATCAAGTGATTTTGAACCAAAGCCTGGTATTTGCTAATTGAAAAGTTTAATCAAAGTTTGATCCACAGGAGACTTTCTTATAATGCATTGCTGCAAGCAAAAAAGCAGATTCAGATATAAATCCAGTATTCCAGAGTCTTGCAATTGGGAACCTAAATTATTTGAAGAAGCTCCTCTATTAATACAAATAGAAGATAAGTTGACCAAGATTGACATCAAGTCTACACAGAGATCAAACAGAGAAAATACGGCAACAAATTCAAATTTCACTTCAATCAAAAAGAATGTGGAGGTGGAACTCTCTAAATTTTGCCCCCGAAAAAAGCAAAAATACTACAGTTGATTGCGCTAAGAAAGTGCTGGCTTAGATTCTAATGCAAGAATTTTGGACACAAAAAGTTTATAAAAAATGGAGAAAATTAACATATTGACCACAAAGTCAACTCATAGAGATGAACATGAAAGCAATAACGCAAATATTCCACAAAAAGAAAAAGAACTTTTCACTTCAATTGCCGTCACATGCAATCTAAATAATTAAGACATCTCAAGTTTTCACCCGAAGTAGAAAAACTCATCAAATTCTACTCCGATTCATATTTAAATTGCAACTCTTGCTCCAGTTATTCAAACCTTTAGTCAAGAAAAGAGATTACACATGAAATTTAGACAAAGAAGGGATCAAGACTGGGAGAAGATACAAGAATTACCTTGTTGGTTCATTTCTGAGAGCTCGAAAGAACAGCTTTGATCGCGATGGCAGTCGAAATTGAAGCGAGGCCAAGGGTTTAAGAAGCTCTAGAGGGAAAAGAAAAAACCCTAGAAATTCCCGAGACGAGAGAGGGAAAGAGCAAAGAAAGAGAGAGAAAGCTAGGCGGCCGAAAATTTTTCAGAGAGGAGATGAATGTTTCAGACAATAAGAAAAGGGCAGTTTCTTTTTCTTTTTCTTTTTTTTTTCTTTTTCTTTTTTATCTTATCTTATTTTATTTTTTGTTTAAAAGGTGGAAGTGGAGCAGGCAGCTGCACGTTGTTGCTGCTGTTTATGGGGAACGGATAGTTCCAGCCAAAAATTGATGAAAGCACGCCAATATTGAAGGCACCCCCAAATTGATGAAGGCAACTCTCTTCTTCTAAAAATGTCCTCCCCCCAAATTGATCAAGGCACTCGGCCCTCCTCTCTCACCCCAACGACCCTCCTCCTCCCCGGTGACCTCCTTCCTCCCTCACTTCCCCCGCCTCCCCGCAAGCACCCCACTCGCCCCCCACCCCCCACGCCTCACACACAGCCGACCACCCCTCCCCCCCCCCCCCCCCCGCGAGCCACCAGCCTCCCCCCCCAATCTCCCCCTCTTCCCGCTGCCCCCCGGGCCGCCTAGCCCCCGTCCCCCGGGCAGAACTGTTCGGTCGAAAGTGGTCGAACAGATCACACAGAGCTGATCTGTTCGGCCAAAAGTGGTCGAACAAAGCTGATTTGTTCGGCCAGACATTCGGCCGAACAATGAGAACGGAGGGAGTCTAGGCGGTCGGGGGGGGATTAAAGGGTGGGTTGGGCGACCGGGTGAGGGGTCTTGGGGGAGATTGGGGGGTGGGGGGAGACGTTGGGCTGCGGGGGAGAGGGTCGGCCGGAGGGGGAGGGGGAGGAGGGATACTCGTGGAAAGGCGGGTGAAGGGAGGGGGAGGGTCAACTGGAGGGAAAGGAGGGGGGTCCGCCGGGGAGGGAGAGACTGCGTCGGGGAGGGGGAGACCGCGTCAGGGCACTCGCCGCCCTTCGTCGGGAAAAAAAGAGGAGAAGAAATAAGAGGGAGAGAATAAGGAGAAGGACAATTTCGTCATTTCTATTAGAGTAAAAGGGCAATTCAAGATAAAGGGTTTTAAGTGGGGTGCCTTCGTCACTTTTGGGGTGGAAATATCCGCTCCTTGTTTCTGTGGGGATATTCTTTTTAGTGTACATTGACTAAATTGCCCTTAGGTTGGATTTTTGAAAATCTTATTTTGATTTTTTTTAAACAACTATAATTCAGTCATTGACTACAATTACGAGATCATCTCTCTTTTTTTAATAAAAGAAAGAACAAGTTAAAAGGTCACTAGTCAATTGTCGTCAATCGAGTGTTGCTCAAGCGGCATTTCACTTCTTTCTCTTGTAGGTGATTGTGCTTTCAAATTTTCCTATCCGTAGTGGACGCTCGCTGGGGGGGGGGGGGGGGGGGGGGGGGGGGGGGGGGGGTCGAACTATAATTTGCATGCAGGTGCAGTAAGAGGCATATTGCACAACGATTCAATTTCACAGCGGATTAAGGCCACTAGACTCGACTAGTTGTTCATTGAGGCTCACTCACGGCATACGAAATCTGTGTATGGATGCTACTAATGTTTCGTGAGGGCTCCTATTATGATTCATAAACGTGTACTAAGTGTTTCATTTTTTCTCATGGGAATTTATTTCCCCGCAATGGCGGAAATTTCTTTCCCTAATTTCTAAGGCTATGATGTAAGCCTACAGGCTTTTCTCCGAAGTAGGGAAAAAAGGTCAACTGTCAACCTACTAGAAGATCTCAAAGCATACGTGCAAACCATCTATATAAGCCTAAGTCGCGTTTGGAAATTTGATGTAGACTCTTCAAAACCCAAGTTAGAGAAACTCAGAAAGAAGTTACTATCAAGTAAATAAAAATTCTAAAATTACTTGCATAGTTTGGGCCTATAGTCAACAAAAACTCTGTTTAAACTCCAATAATCTTTTTCTAAAAAAGATACAATTTTGCGCTCTATGTTTAAAATTTTGTTTAAAAAGAAAGATGGTAAAAAAATACCTAGTGTTTTAACAAAACACTTTTTGAAGAGAAATACTTTAGTATCATCTTTATAAATTGTTAACACTTTTTAATCATAGATTTTCTTTTGGTGAATCAATTTATATATAACATCAGTCAATCTGCAGTAAGATAAAATAGACACAAAAAAATTTATTGGTAATATTAGATTATGATTGTGAGGTCTGTGAACCCTAAATTTCTGGCCTAAGAGTTTGACCCAATGTGATTTTTATTGTTGATTTTAATAGCTCTAGCATTTTATAATTGTAAAGGATTTTGAACCTGTCATTATGTCTCCCTAAATATCTCATCGAACACATTTTAGTTGAAGTTTCTAAAAGCCTTGCCAGCTTGATGTTTCTTTAACATCATTTGAAAGTAACCATACTTTCACGCTTTCACCACCACTGTCACGTTAGCTTTCAACCTTTCACTGAGTCATTTTAATGGCATGTTTACATTTGATTCAAGGGAAAATTGCTTTTAGATTCTCAGAGAATTTGAGTTATGCAAAATACTCTCTGGGGTAAAAAAAAGTGTGTTAAAAGCCCCTCAATATCAGTATTTGAACTTTTGAATCCCTGTGTACATTGGTTGTATGCACATGAGCCAATGTGCGTGATTAAAAGTCCAAAATATTCTCCTTACAATTTTAATAAAGAAATAGAGAGGAGAGTGGGGGAGTGAGGGAGGGAAGAGGATGAAGAAGAGAAGCAATCTCTTCGAAGATCTAGCAAGCCCAACGAGCTTCCCGAGTCTCTTCGATTGCAGCGAGCTCTATGAGCCCCCGATTCGCCCCCGATCTGTGAAGATCGCATCAGCTCTGGCGATCTCCTTGAAGATCACAACAGCTTAGGTGAGATCTGCATCCGAGCCACCTCCGAGTCGTCCTTGGCCGCAGTTCCATGAGCTCTAACGAGACCCGTGAACCCTCGATCCGCCCCTGATCCATGAAGATAGCCGCATCTCCGGCGTGGAGCTCGTTTTCTTTGTCGAGACTCAAGTGAGCTCCTCGTGCACGGCTCGTCTCCCCCAGCTCCTCCTGCAGGTGTCATAGAGGATGAAGTGATGCAGGACTTCATCAGGGATTTATTTAGAGTAATTTTTTTGATGTAATTTTTTTGAGATTTGTTTGGAGTTTGGATTAAAGTGGATTAAAGTATGATTACTAAGATTTTGAATTGTAATTTTTTGAGTTTTTTTTGAAATTTACTCAATTTGATGATAATCATGCTGGAATTTGTGATTAATTTTTAATCTAAAAGGTGGACTAATTTGTGATAAGCTTACTGAATTAGAGAATATGAATTTAGGTGTGATGAAATTTCTATTTGTAATGAATTTTTGATATAAAAAAGAGAGAACAAAAATCTGTGAATCATACTGTACACTTTTGAGTTTTTTGTCAACATATTGAACCACTTTCTTAACTTTCTGTCCACCACTAAAAAGTTGTACAAAAAATAAGTAAGGTGGACACAAAAGGAGAAGTTGGAAAGAAATTAACGAAGGTGGATAGAAAGAGAGTAATGTAAACATAAAAAGAGAAAGTTGGATAAAAATTGATTAGGGTGGACAGAAAGAGAATAAGACGGACATAAAATGAGAAAGTTGGATAAAAATTGACATAGGTGGACAGAAAGAAATTAAGGTGAACATAAAAGGTCTTATTTTATGTCGTGCAGTATAGCGTAATAAAATTACCTACATGATCACATGAAGATGGAGACATTCAAGCAAACTTATGCTCCAACGCTATATCCTATTTCTGATTTGGACAAGCTAAATGTATTGTTCTCTAATATTCTGTCCACCTTAGTATGTCTCTGTCCATTTTTTTGACATTGTGTCCATATTTTGGGATATATGTCCACATTTAAGAATATATGTTCATAATTCAGAGTTTATGTCGATGTTTTTAAGTAAATGTCCACATTTTCGAAAATTTGTTCACCTTATGAAATATATGTCATTTTTGTCTCATTATTATCCAATGTTTATACTTTGGTACTAACTTATGTCTCGCACTGTTAACAGAGGGACTCTACAAATAAGACCTCCAGTAACGAAGAAGTATCGTGGGAGGAATAAGACAAGACGAATCAACAATCGATTTGTGACGCGCCCGATTGTGTGCAGTAGATGCCAGAAGATGGACACGATTGTCATACTTGCAACGCTATATCCTATTCCTGATTTGGATAAGCCAAATGTATCATTCTCCAATATTCTGTCAACCTTAATATGTTCTGTTCATTTTTTTAACAATGTGTCCACTTTCTGGGTATATGTCCAGATTTTGAAATATTTGTCCACATCTAGGAATATATTTCTAAATTTCAGAATATATGTCCACATTTAAGAGTATATGTAGACGTTTCTAAGTAAATGTTCTCATTTTCGAAAATATGTCCACCTTAAATATATGCCATTTTTTTCTCTTTACTATCTGCGCCACCTGAATGTTATGGGCCTATGATGCTTCTACGCTACTCTAACATCGATAATGAACTCGGGATGGAGAATTAGTGTCGTGAGTCAAAGATAGAGGATTGGAATCAATATAACGAAGCAAAAGCGAGAAGAAAATTAGAATATTCTGATTGACAACTGCAATTTGGGGCTATAAAAAGGGTCATGGAATAGATTTTCAACGAAATGACATTCTTGTACTCGTTGCTGGAATCCCTAAATTTAGATATAATTTAGTTATAATCTAAATCTGTTTGTACTATTGGTAAGAACCCGAGCATTTATCTAGGTGGTTACCCACATTAGGTGTGACACCTAGACTCTGATACCAATCTGTAATACCCTGATCCTGCAGATACAGAGACGCTTCGACTACGTATATACGCAGAGCGAAAATACTTCCACGCATAAATAAGTATAAGAATACCTACAAAATGGGTCAATGACTATGATATAGATGAAAACAGAAAGAAAAATGAAAGTACTGATAAAATAATAAAAATACTTATGAATAATAAAAGTGTCAGGCCTCCTAACAGTATCCTGAGAAATAGCATGAACTACAATACCTCGGATCTCCAATCTGGGCACGCAAACTTAGGGTCGTCAGAAAGCGGTCTAGTGAGTGGTAAAATAAAGAAAACAATAATATATACTATAATAGTATGATCCTGATAATATATAATATATGTCAAGGTAACAATGATACAATATAAATATTCTAAAAATCAGTATATTGATATTATAAGTATGTTATCAATAGTATAACATCATCAATATCTAACATGCTATAATAGTTCATTATTACAATAGTATCCAATTTTATATCATTACTATCAGTTTATGTGCTCGATCTATGCTACCAAAAATAATAAGTCACTTGGGGGATTATGTTACTACACTCAATAGAGTTATACTATTTATATATTATTCTCATTATATATAATATGATGCAGTATTAAGTATTTCTAATTGTATCAGTGTGCATAAGTAAAATGTAGGAAGTTTATTATTTTATATTTCTTATTTAATCTAATAATAATAGCAATAATGATGTCGTAATGAATATGAACATGTGATACGAAGTATGCAGAATAATCATACTACAGTATTGCGATTATACAGTAACAGCGTCTACAGGGTAATTGTGCACGTGCATTGCACATTTTGTATCACATATGACACATTTTCTTCATTTATTTTTAAATAAAACTCTATTTTTTAATGTATTTTCATGTTCAGTGGTATGCAATATAATTAACGAAGAAAATGGAGAGATTAACAGATTTATCCAATTAAACCTAAATAATTCAAAAGATCAAGTAAATCAAGAGGATCTATTCAAATTTAGAGCTTCTAAAAGCCATCTTATCTGAAGACCGGATATATCAGATGAGATAATACCAATCTAATTTCAAGGAAAAATAGATTGTTTGAAGTCCCTATCAATTTCACTGAAGATAAATGGATATCTCATCAATTCTAGAAAACAGATTAAAAATCTAAGAGGATCAATGGATAGAGAGAAGATCAATGGATGAGATGAAATAATCATATTTGGAGATAATGAGCAAAATTTAAGTAAATTAAGAGTTTTTAAATCAATTTAGACTCGAATTTAGACTAGACACTCTTTAGTATGTTAATCATAATTTTCTCTACCGAAACTCACATCGATGATTCTAGATGATCCAAGAAGAAAACTGAAAGGGTTACAATTCTTATGTTGATCACTCTTTCTAATTCTATCACTGGATTAGTCATATTCAACAATCAAGATGATAACAAGTTGCAGATCAGAATTGAATTTCTACATAAAATTCTAGATAAATCAAATCAAGTTTAGAGATAAGGGGATGATTCAAATTTAGAAATATCCAGCTTTTCCTATCTTCATACGCTTTCTATCCCTATGATTTTCTCCTATAAATACCCTTATACCTCGAAGACAGAGAAGACATCATCTCAGAGAGAGCTTTGCTTTAGGTTTTTCTTCTCTTCTTCAATGTAATTTTTATTTTATTTATTTTTCATTTTAGCTTAGATTAGAGAGAGTTACATGATTAAAAGAGAGGAAGAGTTATTATAAAGTGACACTATTATAATTCTTTCTCAAGAAACTTATATTGAAGGTGACAATCAATGGATGTTTCTTACTTTTTTCATTGTGCTCGATCTCGCCGAAGCCTTACTTTCCTTTATTCTTTTCTATTACTTTACTTCATGTTAAAGTAAATTTTCAGTGTGATTCAAACAATAGAGGTTAATATTTTTCTTTTATTTCTTTTTATTTTTAATTTTAGCATTAACTTTTTATTTTTGATTTTAGCATCAACACTTTTCTTTATCTCTTTTTGTTTCCTTTTCTTTTATAACTAAAACAACAATACCACCACCATCTCTTCTTCCACCATCTTCTTTTTAACTTAACTTAATAATTTCTTTTCTTTTTATAAACTGAGAAGATAAGTATTAACTAGTTTTGGTAAATTAAAAGAAGAAAATTACATAACGCTTTCATCGCTGTCCCTTCCTATGGATCACGATCCGTTAGCTCTAGGTTACACGATAGAATTGAGGACCTAGCACTGTTCCTAAAATTCTTTATTTTTCTGTGTAGATTTGGCTCAGATCAAACATAGGGTATACATAAAACAGAATATATGAAATGCAGAGAATACATGCATATGAATAGTGTGTCACCACGTGAAGTGTAACAAGTATCAGGAAGTGTAATAAGGTATACAAGTGACATGATAGTGGATAAAATACCAAGAATAGTAACAAGTACAACTAAACAGTAATAACATGTATCGAGCGTGCCATGTTATTTATACAATAATAACAATGAGTATCACATGATATTTTAATCAATCTCTTCCAGTGTCCCATACTCTGACAGTTCATACCGGAGCCCGCAATCTAGTCGAATCCATCCGGACATGATATACGTGTACCATTATTCGAATGAAAGAGTGACTAAATAATAAGCTAACCTGATGTCCCTATTTTTTATACTATTTTATTATGTTAATTAAAAATTCGATGGTCAAGGAGCTCTAATCAAGTGGATGTATCATGTGCATACCCGGGATCACAATTTTAAACAATCCCCTGGCTGCTGCAACCAGAGCCCTCCACTAATAGGAGAGCATGAAACGGGAAACGAGAGCTCATGGAGCTATATATACAATAGGTAGCCAGCACTACCATCCCTGCAGTGGATTAAATATGAATCCAGTACATCCACCCAATAAGATCTAATCAACCGTCAAGTCTCCCTATCCCCCTTTTATTATATTTAAATTACGCAATATATCAGGAACAAGAACAGTACATGGTACATGTATCACGATAATAGAACATGAGCTCTGTTGATAGCATGAAATAAGATAAGAGAAACATGAAATCGGAGATGTGGGATTCTAGAGGTGGCCCCCGTGGCTTTAAATCCACGTGACACTTAGTTCCACACATCACATATCAACAACTTTCATGTCCAGTAACAATATATATATATATATCAATATCAGTAACGGGAGACAGTCACGTAACAAGATTACAGGAAGCAGGATACCCATGTAACAATAATCCATGTAACAGGAAAGTCATATCAGTACTAATGATATAGGAAAGAGGCATGTCATATACTTGGATGCGTATGCGTAATAGTGATCTAAGAATATGAAATAACTGTATACAGAGTATCCGTGTAATGGTATCCAATGTGATAACGTATCCATCTATCAGGGGTCCATGAACATGAAATAATAGACGTTCAGTGTAACAATATATGTGTAGCGGTGATACAAGTACATGGAATGACAGTGTCCAGTGTAATAAGTGTATACACAAAGCACAATGTCTAGAGTGTTTAGTGTTTTAGATAATACAAGTACAAACTATAACAATATCCGTCTACCGGTGACACTAGTATATAAAATAATACTGATCTGGTGTGGTAGAATATTCGTGTAACGGTGCCAATATCAAGGTGACATGAACTTGTGTAGCTTATTATTATCTTGTTGTAATGATTTTAATATTATAACATGATCGATATCATATAGTTACCTACGCTACCACATTTAACTATAAATCTGGGTTTTCCTTTATCAACGTCTTTTAATTACTCAATATAAATTTACCGATAATAAATTAAGAAACAGAATAATTTATTATTAAGCATATTTAAAGAGTAGTCAGGCATATTCTAATTACAATGTTTTAACAATAATTACAATTTATTAATAATATAACGGGGTTATACTAGTAATATTGTTTTATTTAAATAAAGCAACCAATTTCACTCAACATGATAAAAATACAATTTATATAATAAAAACACTCACATAGCTATTACGGGAGTGTAGCTCTCTTTTCTGTTATCGTAATAGTTTCAGAATCATCCAAATCGGACGCCGGATGCTCCAGATATCGCCCGAACGCTAGAAACCATATAAAAGGGTTAAATATGTAATTAATAAGGATTAAAATGCAACAAATATTGTTTAACAGGGATTTTTATGAAATTTTACCTTTAATAAGTTTTGAAAGCGGGTTTGAGTTGCTAGCGGGTCGGGTTTAGATCCAATAACCCGAACCCAGTATACTTAAGTGATTTGGGCTATTGGGTAATGGGTTAAAGGGTGCAGGTTTGGGTTTAGATCCATTAAGAGAGAGCAGCGAGAGAAATTGAAAGGGATAGTAGGGGAGAGAGGGTGGCGGCTACACCTTGCCTGGCCAGCCGCGGCGACGCTACCAGGCTACCGGTGGCAGCTTGGTCGGCTGAGGTGAGGGGGGGAGAGGTAGAGTGGGAAAGAGGAAAAGAGAAAGAGAAAGAAGAGAAAAGAGGGAGGAAGAAGGGAGGAGGAGAAAGAAGAGGAGATGGGTGGTGCTGTTGGTGGTGCCGCGGCGGCGGAGGCCGGTGGTTCATGGTGATGGAGCATGACCGGCGGATGTGGTCAGGGGCGGCGTAGTGGTGGACTTGGGCGGCGCAACCAAGTGGATAAGGAGTGAAAAAAGATGAGAGAAAAAAAGAAAGAGAGAGAAAATAAAGGAGGAGAGAGAGAGAGAGAGAGAGAGAAAAGTTGGAGAAGATAGGGGAGCGTCGGGGCTCGTGGCTGGCTCGACAGGGGCAAGGCGACGCAACTATGCCGACAGTGAGGCCTGGCCTACGACTGTCGTAGGGTTTGGGATGGGTGAGGGTGAGTAAGTTGAGAAAGAGTAGAGAGAGTGTGTGTAGGTGAGAAATAAAAGAGAGAGAGAGAGAGAGAGAGAGAGAGAGAGAGTAACAGAGAGAGATTATGAGAGGATTTAATTAGAGAAGAGAGAGGGAGAGGCGGTGGAAATAAGACAGTGGGGAAAAATCTAGAGAATGGGAGTAAGGAAAGAAAGAATGATTAAAATAATATTTAATAAATATTACGTAAGCGGGTCAAAATTTGACTAGTTCTGAAAGGTTCTCAAAACTTTGTAAAATAGAGAATATTATACTGAGAAGTAATATGAAATCATATTGTAGAAATCTTATCTGGTTTGCAAATTAAAAATTCTGAAATCAACCGATTTGGCCAGATTTTTGATAAATTCAGAAAAAATTTCAAAAATATCAGAAAGTAGAAAATATGATTTTGAAGAACAATATGGAAGCAGATTTTAGAAACTCAACTCTATTTGTGACTTAAAAATCATAAAGCCGATTATCAGTATTGGTCGACCACAGACTTGGGAAATTTTCCAAAATAATTCGGAAAAATTTTAAAATTTTAAAAAAATATAAAAATATTAGAAAATAATATCTAAAACTGAAATCGGCTCAAATTGACTACTAGGAAGGTCAAATTAACTTTGTACATCATATCGAGTATTGATACTGTGATACGTACATCAAAGATCAGGGGTTTACAAACATGCAGATCCAGATTTGTCAGAAAGCAACCCAACGAGTACGTAAAATAAACCAAGTAGTGCGCACAGGCAATCATTCATGTGTGAAGCATCGTGTGCCAAAGGGCATGTACAAGCAGTAATATTACTATAGACTATTTAAAAATCACTAAGGACAAGTCATCAGAAAGCAGAGTCTATACTCTAGACGCGAGGCTAATCAGAGTCACTCATGCAAAGTCAAAACGCAAGGCTTGAAGCCCGCATCCCCAGCTTTATTGCAATGCCACAAGGCTCGAAGCCCGCGTTCTCAACATCAACGCAGTATTAAAACGCGAGGCTCGAAGCCCGCGTCCTAGATTCACTGCCAAGCTAAGACGCAGAGTTTGAAGCCCGCGTCTTGCAAAGCTTAAAGCCATCATTTTCGACGGCTAAATGCCAAAACGCGAGGCTCGAAGCCCGCGTTCCACCATCACCGCAATGCCAAGATGCAGAGCCCGAAGCTCGCATCTCAACATCATCACAGTGTCTGTAGGCTGTCTAAAAATTACTAAAGACAGCCTCAGACGCGAACCTCGCAGACGCAGAAGTCGAGTTCTAACCTCAGACGCAGGCCTCATGCCAAACGCGAGGGTCGCGTCTCAACCCGAACACGGACCTCGCGTCCTTTATCAAACATGGAAGTCGCATTTCAACATCAGACGCAGACCTCAACTCAAACATGCATCTCAACCTGTTCAGCGTTTCAACCGCAAATGCGAACTTCAGCCAAAGTCGCGTTCCAACCTCAAACGCGGACTTCATCAACAACAAGATGCGAGGATTGCGTTCTGTGACAAACGCGATGGTCGTGTTATTCTTTGAGACGCAGGACTCAGGGTTGCGTTTCAACATTAAAACGCGAGTCTATATAATTTCGCGTTCCAACACAGACGCGAGCCTGTGAGCTCGGCGTCTCAACATCAGAGCGAGGTCCGCGTCCAGCACGAGACCCGCATTTTTGCTATAACTGAGCCACGAACTTGGTCAGTTACACCCCATTTTCTCTCCACATAATGGGGAATAACTTCCCATTATGGAGAGATTTAAAGAGTTGGTTACACCCCTCCCATTATAGAGAGATTTAAGGGTTTGGTTACACCTCAATTCTTCGTTACACCTCAATTCTTCTATAAATGACTATGAATAGCTATAGAAGATGAGGGGCTGGAAGGAAACCCATGGAGGGGAACCTCTAAAAAGGGGTTAAAGAGGAGAATCCTAGTGAAGGAATCTAAGAAGCCATAGGCAGAGGGGAGAGCTACCTCACCAGAGTTCGGTCTTGAAACGCTTGAAGCCCAAAAAGAGTTCAATTCTTTCTGTTAACTTGTTCAGTTCAAGTTCTTTAAATCTCTTTGAGATTCCATTATTGATAGAAGCTGTGCTACTCCATCAGTAGATCCAAAGAGAGGATCCACAAGAGAAACTTGACGTTCGGCTCGTCAACGGAGAACAAGACTCACTCTCTACCGCCACATCAAGAACTCGGTATTAAACAAAGGAGAGATTTGAGCTTGAATATCTCCCCTCTCTTGTAAAAGGATTATTAATCCATTATAATTTTCTTTATAATCAGATAAAGAATTTTCATCTCGATCTTCAATTTTTCCTCACCAAATAAGAGATGGCGACTCTGCTGGGGAAACTTTGTCATTCACAACCAACGAGAAAGTAGTGGCGCAAGCCGACTTCAGATGCTTGGATCCACAGTCGAATCGCTTATGATCGAATTCGATCAAGAGAAGTTGAACTCCCCCAAAGCTTCGGGAGTCTCCCGTGGAGACAACGTGGTCAACCCTAACGTCTCTTCAGAGACCCGTTCCATGACCCACGGTCAAGATGGCAATGGAAACCGATCTCCCGCCATCCTTCTATCAAGGCACTGCTAGTTCGGATACTGAGGGTTCCCAATAACCTCTGCGACTCAATCGGAATGCCGAGAGACGACAAAGGCATCGCGCTAGTTGTCAGCAAACAGAAGTGACTACAACAACACATGTGGCCCATGTCAATGTCTCCTACGAGATCCGCGAGGCCAATGAAGATGAAGGCTCATCTCGCCATACCTCTCCTCTCCAGATTCCTCAACTCCAGGTTACTGGGGGTCCCTAACAACCCGTGAAGCGTAACTGGAATGCTGAATGTCGACAAAGCACCACACACGTCGACAACAGATGGAAAACGCTAAAAAAGCCATCTGTTCAGCATATACAGAACGCGGGGCTTAAGCCCACGTTTCTTCTGAGCAACACGAGACTCGCATCTCAAATCCTTAACGCGAGGCCCGCATCTCTGTATCAGAACGCGAAGCCCGTGTTTCTCAGCAAAAATGCGAGGCCCGCGTCTCTGTATCAAAACGCGGAGCTCATGAGGCCCGCGTCTCTGTATCAAAATATGGAGCTCATGAAGCTCGTGTTTCTATAACTGAATGCAAAGCCCGCGTTTCTACATTAGAATGCGAGGCTCGTGTTTCACCTCACAGACGCGACGTTCAGCAATGCGAGATCCGCGTCTCCTCTCAAAAACGTGAGTCCCGTGTTTTTGTGCCAAAACGCGAGACTCGCGTCTCTTCTGCAAATAACGAGCTTGCCGGCTTTGTTACCTTTGAATGGTTCATGAAGCTTCCTGCCGGCTCTATCGAGAAATGGGTCAACCTCGAGAAGTTCTTCCCTGATCAAGTTCAACATCATACCTCTGATCAAATAAGTACTCAAAGAGAACGCCGATCTCCCTATAAGTTCCCCGCGGAGTTTATATTTCTTTAATCTCAGCAGAATTTTAGAAGTTATCTGTGGAACAACAATCCGACGCCTCCAACGACTAAAATAGAGGAAAAAGTTGACTTTTAAGCCCAACGAAAAAATCCTCGACAACTCATCATGCTGAGGGGAATAGCATGGCTAGCCCAACTCAAATGTTAGTTGGTAAAGGCACATCAAATCTGTTAATAGCTGAAGGTTTGCTAAAAACCTTGAGGGACTTGATCCCGTCTTCCCCACCGAAACCCCTTACCAATTTTCATTCATGAAATGGTAGGACCACAAAAAGGCTGTGACTATTTTTTAGTGAAATAATCACAGATTAAACATGCCAAGTTAACATTATACCTCTGGCATATTCACTGTTAAGTTAACATTAAACATCTAACAGTGATTTTTCTCAATTTTTTCAGTGAATAAATTACAAGTCGAACCTGTCATGTTAACATCACACCTCTGACCAAACTTGCTCTAGTCGCAAGATAAATCCCGGTCAAGTTAACATCTCACTTCTGACCAAACTTGCTCCAGTCGCAAGACAAATCCTGGTCAAGTTAACATCACACCTCTGACCAAAATTTTAACTTGTCAGTCCTCTTCAATAGGATGGCGAGTCCACCAAACTGCTCAAATCGCAGAATCTCTCAGTCAAATTAATACTACACTTCTGACCAAAGTTGCTCATATCGTAAAATCAATTGCTGTTAAGTTAACATTACATCTATGACAGTGATCTCCTCGATTTTCTCAGTAAAAATGAGATCTTTCAATGTTAAGTTAAACATTAAACCTTTAGCATACATTTCATTATTAAGTTAACATTACACCTATGACAATGATCTTCTCTAAATTTTCTCAGTGAAAATGAGACTTTCATGATGCTAAGTTAAAATCACACCTCTAGCAAGCATCTTTGTCAAGTTAATATCACACCTCTGACAATTCAATTTGCTCAAATTATAAATCCAAACCCGTCACGTTAACATTACATCTCTGACGGTAAAAATCTTCATGGATTTTCAACAAATCTAATCTCACTTGTCATTCTCTTCAATAGAATGACAGGTCCACTTAAATTGCGTAGATCACAAAATTAATCGTTGTTATGTTAATATCACACCTCTAACAATAAACTTTCATTTCCAGCAGAGTTCTAGTCATGTTAATACTAAACCTCTGAGGATAGACTTTGGTATAATTCTTGGCGGACAAAACTCTACTTGTTATTCTCATCAATATAATAGCAAGTCCAAAAAACTTGTTCAAAACACAAGTCCAGATCTTACTGTCAAGTTAACATTACATCTCTGACAGTAACCTTCTCAAATTCCCCCAGTAGAGTTATTTAATTTGTTAAGTTAATATCACGCCTCTAGCAATTAAACTCTTTAAAGAAGCTTTGAGCGTGACCTTCGTGTCTCAAGCATAGAGCCGCGTCTCAGCGAACTTAAGAGTTGCATCTCAACAACAAGTAAAGGCTGCATCTCTACAACAATTGAGAGCCGCGTCTCTACAACAATTGAGAATCGCGTCTCAACTTTAATGAAGTTCGCGTCTCCACTTGATCAGTGTGTCAGAACTATGTCCTCTCCCTTAAAATATAAGGAGTATATCTCTACTTCTACAATCAGTTCAACAGTACACTGGCAAGAGTAATTGACAACTCCACCAGTTTAACAGTACACCAAACAAACAGTGCTCATAACAAGTGCTAGACTGAGTTTCTAAGACACTTGTGATGATCTTTCCTAGAGGCTTCAAGAAGTTCATCAGCACACTCTTGAAGTTCACCATCCAGACAGGATCGAGCTCAGGGCACCCCAGGAGATTGCCTCTCAGAAGAATACCGGTCTGATTACAGGAAGTCCCAGATTCAACTGAAGTCCAAAGTATTCTAAATCCGTCTCAGTCAACAGTGGAGTTTCGAAAACTTTGGAGGAGGTTTTGTAGGCTGTCTAAAAATTACTGAAGACAAAACCTCAGACGCGAACCTCGCAGACGCAGAAGTCGAGTTCTAACCTCAGACGCAGGCCTCATGCCAAACGCAAGGGTCGCGTCTCAACCCAAACACGGACCTCGCGTCCTTTATCAAACATGAAAGTCGCATTTCAACATCAGACGCAGATCTCAACTCAAACATGCATCTCAGCCTGTTCAGCGTTCCACCGTAAATGCGGACATCAGCCAAAGTCGTGTTCTAACCTCAAACACGGACTTCATCAACAACACAATGCGAGGATTCGTTCTGTGCCAAACGCGATGGTCATGTTGTTCTTTGAGACGCAGGACTCAAGGTCGCGTTTCAACATTAAAATGCGAGTCTGTATAGTTTCGCGTTCCAACACAGACGCGAGCCTGTGAGCTCCGCGTCTCAACATCAGAGCGAGTTCCGCGTCTAGCGCGAGACCCGCATTTTTGCTGTAACTGAGCCACAAACTTGATCAGTTACACCCCATTTTCTCTCTACATAATGGGAAATAACTTCCCATTATGGAGAGATTTAAAGAGTTAGTTACATCCCTCCCATTATGGAGAGATTTAAGGAGTTGGTTACACCCCTCCCATTATGGAGAGATTTAAGGGGTGGTTACACCTCAATTCTTCTATAAATGGCTATGAATAGCTAGAGAAGATGAGGGGCTGGAAGGGCACCCATGGAGGGGAACCTCTAAAAAGGGTTGAAGAGGAGAGTCCTGGTGAAGAAATCTAAGAAGCCATAGGCAGATGGGAGAGCTACCTCGCCAGAGTTTGGTCTTGAAGCGCTTGAAGCCTAGAAAGAGTTCAATTCTTTCTGTTGACTTGTTGAGTTCAAGTTCTTTAAATCTCTTTGAGATTCCATTACTGATAGGAGCTGTGCTACTCCATCAGTAGATCTAAAGAGAGGATCCACAAGAGACTTGATGTTCGGCCGGTTAACGGAGAAAAAGACTCACTCTCCACCGCCACATCAAGAACCCGGTATTAAACAAAGGGGAGATTTGAACTTGAATATTTTTCCTCTCTTGTAAAAGGATTATTGATCTGTTGTAATTTTCTTTATAATCAAATAAAGAATTTTCATCTCGATCTTTAATTTTTCAGTCTTACTATAAATCAGTATGCTATCAAAGTACACAATAACAAACTTACTTATAAAAGGTCGTAAGAAATGCGTCATTACTCTCATGAAGGTGTTAGGGACATTAGACATTTTTAAAAGCATTTATGACTACTTGTAAAGTCCATCTTGTATCTTAAATGTTGTTTTCCATTCATCTCCAGGGTGAATTCTAATCTGATGATATCCACTACGCAGATTAATCTTAGAAAACCAGTTGACACCAGATAACTCATCTAACATAACCTCGAGTCTAGGAATAGAAAACATATACTTGAATGTGTTTTTGTTAATGGCTCGACCATCTACACATATTCTCTAAGATCTATCTTTCTTAGGAGTTAACAGAATAGAAACAACACAAAGACTAAGAATATGACGAGTAAAACTTTTCTCTAAAAGATCATCAAGTTGTCTATTTTGCACAACTTTTTATACAATATTCATTCTATAATTGGGAATGTTAGGCAACTGTTATCCTGAAATTAAGTTAATAGCATAATGCTAGATGTCTCTAAGAGGTGGCAACACATTAAGTAACTCATCAGGCATAGTATCCTTAAACTTATCTAACAGACTAGAGACATAGGGTAATGAATGGACGAAGGCCCAAAAGGCATGATGTAACTATCAACTGCTATTAAGGAAACACATACTCGACACTTTCTTTCTCAAAATGTTTGTAGGTCAAGATTTAAAGTCTTTGGGTTGCAGCATTACTAGCAGATGACTTTGCTACAAGGCAGGTACCAGTGACTGGCTTCACAGGTCTCAAAAGAATGATCTTTTTATCACGTGTGAATTTATACATATTATTATGATAACAATATTTCACATCATTATCATACAACCAAGGATGACCTAGCAAAAGATGAGTGGCATTCATAGGTAATACTCATAGATGTCCTCGAAACACATTCCTATCTTATAGTGGTCTCAAGTTAAGCAGTTTTAGG
Organism: Agave tequilana; assembly: GCA_038442645.1. NCBI lineage: Eukaryota > Viridiplantae > Streptophyta > Magnoliopsida > Asparagales > Asparagaceae > Agave > Agave tequilana. Next base: position 57,422 of record JAVJIF010015580.1, read on the forward strand.
TCTCTCAAAATGTCAATTCTTTAGTCACTTTGACGAACGGGTAAATGATATGAAAATCTGTGAAATTTTATTTCTAACTAGTTATAATTAGTAGATCACATCCAACTGTTTAGATTTTGCATATGGGTGGTGTATCAATCAAATTAAAGTGGGAGTATCGACATTCTTGATACTTTTGAAAGTAGCCCAGCTCAACTATATACATACATACATACATATATATATATTGTTGCTTCCATCATTTTACCACTCATTAAGTCGCTTTCTGACGACTCTGGGTTTGCATGCCCAGGTTGGAGACCCGAGTATCATGATACTTGCTATTTTTCAGGATATTGTTAGGAGACCCGTCACCTTCATTATTCATAGGCATATTTATTATTCTATCTTTTATTTATCCTTATTTTCATATCTATTATGATTATTGGCCCATTTTGCAGGTATTCTTGTACGTATTTATGCTAGAATTATTACGTATATTGTGTTTATTCTCTGTACTGAGACTTAGTGTACGTATGTAGAGCATATTCACCCTGCGTATATATGTTGTAGTTGTTGGTATTCTGCTTAACAAGAATCAATCTGACAACTAATCAAGATCACTGAGATATCAACAATCTAATTGGCCAGGTCGGCAAATATCAGGTGGGAGGTTTTCCGTTCAATAGAACGTTCCTTAATTTAAGAACCACCTTTCAATTTCCTTCCTTGGTTAAATACCAATTAGACTGAATATAAATCAGTCTCGATATACTATAAAGTATATCCCCTGTATAAAGGACTTAATCCACTTATACAGTATTTGGAGTGAGGTATGTAGGCTGTTCAAAAGTTACTGAAGGACAAACCATTGAAAAGCTCTAGACGCGAGGGATTATCATCCGCGTCTCAGCATCAAGGCGCGTCGACTTGACACCCGCGTCTCAGCATCAAGGCGCGTCGGCCTGACACCCGCGTCTCAACGGCAAGGCGCGTCGGTCTGACACCCGCGTCTCAGCATCAAGGCGCGTTGACTTGACACCCGCGTCTCAGCATCAAGGCACGTCGGCCTGGAACCCGCGTCTCAGTTATAACCGCCTTGGTTAAGGGACCATCACTGCCCACACGTAAGGGGGACCAGCTCCCATCGTGGCGTGTCTTTAGCAGGCACGTGGGTTGGTTACCGCCCATGTAGCGGGGAAGTTGGCTCTCATCGTGGAGTATTTTTAGGGGGCACGTTCACCTCCTAAGACCTCTATAAATAGACCCGTCGCTATGAAAAAGGGGTCGGACCCTGGAGGATCAGAAGAAATCGAAGGGCATAAAGAGGCCGAGAGATATCAACAGGCGCGACACATACAGAGAGAGAGAGCTTGACTCTTCAAGCTAACTTGCTGCGTACAAGTTGCTCTTCGCCTACCTTCTCTTTTAGAGTTTTGGTAGACGGGGCTGAGTTACTCCTTCTACCTACCAAGGAGAAGATCCCTTGACGGTCCAGACGGTCATCTGGTCAACGGAGAACAAGATTCACTCTCCACCGTCACACGAAGAACCCAGCACTAAACAAAGGGAGGATTCAAGCTTCAACATCCTCCCTCCCTTGTAACCGGAAGATTAGTCTGTTGTAATTTTTCATCTGATTCAAGGAAATTTTACAGCCCCCCTTTTCCGTGTCCAACAAGAGATGGCGACTCCGCTGGGGACTACTTTCGTTACTGACGAACAGGTAGTGGCGCAAGATGACGTCCACCATGAGGGAAAGATGGTCGAATCGCTCGTTGTCGAGTTCGACCAGTCGAAGTACGAAGAGTTCCTCTCTTCTGGCTCCAAGAGCCCAAAGACCCGCGTCTGTCGCAGGGTCTCGGCGGGGAATAACTCCGAAGCTCAAACTGAGGCTCTCTTGGGCGCCACTGCTACGGCCCCTTGTGCACAGAAGACTCGCGTCAACGCCTCTCAGAAGGCCAGTGTGGTTTCGCGTGCGACTGCTGCTGCGACCAACTGCGTCGCACAAAAGACCCGCGTCAGTGTCCCTCAGAGGACCCGCGTGGTTAAAACCCCTGATGTTCAGCATCAGGATGTTGTCGGTTTCTCTCCTCCTCCGCGACGCAACCGAAATGCTGAGCGTCGACAGAGAAGACGTGCGCGTCAGCTGCAAGTTGGAACCGTCGGTTGTCCAACTGAGGCTGGACGCGACGTACAATCGCGCGCCTTGCCTACGCCGCGTCCAGTACGTGAAGTCCGCGTTTGGCGTCCCAAACGCGAGATTCCTCCAGTTAGGTCCTCCGAGGACCAACTCATCAAACGCCAAGGTGAGACCTCTACGCCTCGTCAAGCACAAGAGGCACGAGCCCATAGGCGTGGGGCCCAGCAGCCCATCCTCTCTCACCCGTCTCTGCCCGGACGCACCAGGCATCAGCGCGAAACTCGCGTCTCATCTCAACAGAGACGCCAAGCGCGCATTAGACAGCCTCAACGCGAGAGCTGCGTCTCTGAAGTCTGCGTCCATTCTGCACAGCATATGAATGCCTCCCGTCTTCGACGTTGTGAGGCTAGTCTCTTTGATCCCTCTTCCATGGATTTGAGGGATTATTTAACAATGAAGAGAAGTGCCAATCAGGCTATTTCGTCGTGTTGCTGCCTACGGCTCATCTCCATGCTCTCGGAGTGCCGTTGCGGGTCGAGTGTGCACCAGCAGTCTTTAGTTAGACAGCTGACCTCGATCCCCCCGTCAGCCAAAAGAAAGCGCTCCCATAGAAGGAGAACCTTCTCTGACGTTGAATACCCAGAGCTTACTACGAACATGACAAGCAGAAGCAAGGGAAAAGGGCTTGCAGTCAGCTCAGATGAGTCTGACTCTGAACCGGAAGGGGTGTATCAACACAATCGTACCCAGACTGGGGATATTCCCCCGGTTGACTATAATGCCTTAGCCCATGGCATTAAAGTGAACGATTCCCACTCCACCGTAGTGGAATCAGGGGCTTCAAACTCCTCCGTTGAGAAGGAGGCCTCTGCCTACATGACAGGCACTCCTGATGAGACAGCTAGACGTCTGGAACAGATCCAAAAGAGACAAATGGAGATGATTGTGTCTCAACAGGAATCTATCGATGCTATCAAGCTGGCGCTTGCACAGCTGCTCGAAGACAGGAGGAGATCTCCTCCTAAGAGGTCGAGGGACAGGGAGAGAAAGGGAGGAAGCTCATCTTCTGAGCCTTCTGAAGAGAAGCCTCGATCTACTTCTGGCTCGTCCAAACCCTCGTCAAAAGGCGACCGAGACCCAGGGAAGGCTCATGCTAAAAGGATGAGTCAATTGGAGGAACGCCTCAATGCCCTTGCCAGTCGCAAAGACCTCCAAGAAGCTGGAGTGGTTCGGCCCTATCCAGCTGAGTGGGATTTAGTGCCGTACCCTCCTAAGTTCAAGGCTCCAACCCTCCAAGCCTTTGATGGGAAGGGGTCCCCTAATCAGCACATCTACTACTTCAAATCTCAAACCGAGAATGTAGTAGATAATGACGCCATCCTGGCGCGACTGTTCATCGGCACCCTGAAAGGGTTGGCCTTTGAGTGGTTCATGAAACTCCCGGAAGGTTCTATCAAGAACTGGGGCGACTTGGAGAAACTGTTCTTAACACGCTTCTTCGAAGATGACTCCGAGGTCACAATGCCCACCCTGTTAGCTACGAGACAGTGAAAGGGAGAGTCCGTCAAATCTTTCGTGAAAAGATTTCGGAACGTGGCACTCCGGTGTCCAAGCGGTATGACCCAGGCCACCCTGGTGGAAACATGCCGCCACAACCTCCAAACCTCACTCCTTGCTCAAATAGGAGTTGCTGAAAGCCGTACCTGAAAACAATTAGTCCAACAAGGTGAACAGGCTGAGGAGATTGTTGCCCGCGTCAGGGCAGAAGAAGGCAAGCCGCGGCCGGAGAGGTCAACTAGGCGAGCGCCAGACACTTCCCTCCAGACAAAGCGGAAGGATAATTTGGCGACGGAGACCAAATCTCCCACCAAACCTCAACCAGCTAAGGCAAGTGGCTCTTCAAGCCAACCCCGCGCCAACAAGCAGTATTCCTTCAAGGAGGAACATGTCAATTCGCTCTTCAAGCTACTCAATAAGAGCAACCGACTGAAGCTCCCTGAGGCCAGGCGCCCTCAGGAAGTCGGCAAGACCGACAACCCCAACTACTGCTTGTACCACAGGATGTTGGGACACCCTACCAGAAGCTGTTACATCTTCAAGGACATCCTTCAGGCTCTGATTGACGCGGAGGTGTTGAAACTCCGACCAGAACAAAAGGAGGTGACAGCCAACATGACGTCGGTTCTCCAGTTTGGAAAACAACCTCCAGCACCTGCAGGGGTGGTCCCAATCCCAAGAGGAGAACTAAGAGTGGTCAACACAGACCCTCACCAGCAGCAGGAGAAGGGCTTGGTACCCGTCCCTACGCCTCAAGGGGAAATCATGTGGGTCCACCCTGACCTAGTGGACGGCCAGCAGTGGACTACTGTAACCAACAGGAAGTCCAAAGGCAAGGCAAAAGCTTCGTCCTGCCATGTGGTATGTGCTTCCTCCCGAGAAGCAGAGGATGATGTTCCCTCACTGACTGATTCAGAAGAGGAAACAATAGTCTTGGCCGCAGAGCCCAACCAACCAATGATGGGGACTCGTTCAGGACAGCCCTACTTGAAGCAGTACGGCGAAGTGGCGGCAAACCCTCCACAACCGGCTGCAGAGCCAACTAGGCCCTCCACGAAGCCACCAGTGGAGAAACAAAAAGAGACTCGATTCTCTCGAGCTCTTCAAAAGGGTATAGCGGAAGGATCCACAACGCCTTACCGCTTTGATGTCTTGGCTCAATTGGCCAACATCCCGGCGCGGATCACCCTGTATGAGCTTTAAGACTATCAAAGTCGACCAGGGAGGCTCTACAAGAAGCTCTGGCAAATGCTGAGGTCTTTATGACCCAGGTGCCAAAGGAGGAAGATGTAGGGAATTGTCTCCACACCTCCCAGAATGCTCCCTGCATTACCTTCACGGCAGGTGATATGCAGGTTAAAGGGAAGCATGATCGACCCCTGTACTTCACAGGTTATATCGGATCATCTGAGGTGAACCGCGTTCAGGTAGATCTAGGGTCCGCATTGAGCATCATGCCCCGCCGAGTCATGCAACACCTCGGCATCCCTACCCACCGTCTGAGCCCTACACAGACGACCATCTACGGGTTCAATGCCAACGGCACCCGTCCGATGGGGAAGATCAAGCTCAAGTGCCAGATTGGGAGCCTCAAGTCAGAGGTGACGTGCTACGTCATCGATGCCGACACTTCCTACAATCTGCTGCTGGGACGACCATGGATCCACCGCAACTCCATCGTTCCCTCCACTCTTCACCAAGTCATGAAATACATTGACGCGAGTAGGAAGGTGCAAACATTAGTTGCCGAAAGGTATCCGTTTAAGGGGGTCGAAAATTATTTCACGGACTCCCTCCTATATCAGGATCCGGTGGATGAAACCCCGCAACTGGAGGTGCCAGACTCTGGTAATGAGGCTGACACTGAGCCCGAGCAAGACGAGTGCCTGTGGAAGTTGGAACCACTTGTAAAGAGCACTAATAAGCTCGATGTTGATAATACCACCGACGATGCAGGCGGTTGGTATATTAATGAGAATTTAGACTTTGAGTACTTTTCTGCGTGTGCATCCGATTCAATACCGTCGGATACTAGTACCGACGTAGACGATGACATCTGGTCGGCAATGGATGCTTTGACATCATTGCATGTACCAGTAAAATCATCTTTCGGGACATACCAGGATAATGGTGATGCGCAGGAATCTATATTCATGGTTCCGACAAGACGAAAAGGCCAAAAACCAATCCTTTTTGGGCGAATGACGACTGAACCAACGCTCCGCGAAGAATCGGAAAGCGAGGAGGAATCCCCTCAGCTCAGTCATTATGAACCAAAAACGCTCAAAATGATGAAGTGCATGGGGTATGATCTAACCAACAGACCCGGGTTGAACTTCGGCAGAGGAAGGAGAACGCTACTTCGATCCTTTGTGCCGAAAGGGAAGCCCCCGATTATTATCTTCGGACGCGCCGGGGGTTGGGCTATGTATCAACTCCGGTCCCATCAGCCTCCGATTCTCAAGAATCGTCGAGCAACGATCACTCTTCAGACACATCATCTTGGGAGTCAGATGTCAGTGTCGGCAACATCTTCAAGGAACTTTCAGTGAACATGGTTTCAACAAGCCACCTGGAGGATGAATATGAAGAAATGATCCTCGCAGATGCAGATCCTTGGGTCAAACATTTGAATGCTCTTTGGGACACTCGCTTTGAACAGCATGAGCCACCCACAGAAGACAAGGTTGTTCAGATCAACCTAGGAGATGAGGCTAACCCTAAGCCCATCTTCATAAGTGACGGCCTGTCACCTTCAGAGAAGAAGGATCTAATATCTCTTGTACAAGAGTATATAGACGTCTTCGCCTGGAATTATGAGGACATGCCAGGACTTGATCCTCAAGTGGCCATGCACCGCCTCAATATCAATCCGGACGTAAAGCCTGTCAAACAACAACAGCGACGGTTTCGCCCAGAAATAATGGAGGCAATTCAATCAGAAGTCAGAAAACTTATTGATTCTGGCTTCATCAGGGAAGAACAACATCCCGACTGGGTAGCCAACATCGTCCCCGTTTCCAAGAAGAACGGGAAGATCAGGATCTGCATCGACTTCCGCGATCTAAACGAGGCCTGCCCCAAAGACAAATTCCCATTGCCAATCACAGATGTTATGATTGACAATACTTGTGGATTCAAACGAATGTCCTTCATGGACGGATTCTCAGGATACAATCAAATCAAAATGTATCCTGATGATGAAAAGCATACCTCCTTCAGGACTCCTCTAGGGGTATATTGCTATACTGTCATGCCTTTTGGACTGAAGAATGCGGGGGCAATCTACCAAAGAGCCATGAATACCATTTTCCATCAGCAAATGCGCAAAACGGTGGAATGTTATGTCGATGACATTGCGGTGAAAAGTCGCATTAAAGGAGATCACATAGCTGATCTGAAGACGGTCTTCGACATCATGCGGGCTCATCAATTGAAGATAAACTCCACCAAGTCCTTCCTGGGGTAGCCAGTGGTAAATTCCTAGGATTTGTTGTGACTTCCACAGGAATCCATTTGGATCCGGAGAAAGTCCGCGCTATCCAAGAGATGCAACCCCCGAGAAACCTCAAGGAACTCAGGAGTTTACAGGGTCAATTGGCGTACATCCGCAGGTTCATCTCAAACCTCTCCGGAAGATGCCAGCCCTTCGCTAAGTTGATGAAGAAGGGTGTCTCGTTCATTTGGGACGATGCTTGCCGACAAGCGTTTGAGGAAATCAAACAATACCTCACTCAACCACCAGTCCTCGCAGCCCCGGTGTCCGGAAAACCTTTCCTGGTGTACGTCCGGGCAATGGACCATTCTTTGGGAGCTCTACTAGCTCAGAATGATGAAGAAGGACGAGAACAGGCAATCTACTATCTGGGTAGAATAATGATCGGAGCCGAACATCGGTACAACCCGATCGAGAAGGAATGTTTGGCACTAGTGTTCGCCATTCAGAAAATGCGACACTATCTGGTAGGCCAGACTATAAATGTCATATCAAAAGTCAACCCCCTGAGGTTACTTATGACAAAGCCTTCTTCACTAAATGGCCGGCTGGCAAAATGGGCCATGTTGCTATCCCAGTATGATATGCACTTTCTGCCGCAGAAAGCCATTAAGGGACAAGCGGTGGCAGACTTCCTAGCTGAACACCCAGATCCGAGGGCAGTCAAAGTCTACGAGGATCTCCCAGACGAAGTGGCCGAAGTCTACCTGACTCAGACATCGTTCGAAAGTCAAGTGTGGCAACTTTTCTTCGACGGTGCATCAAGGACAAGCCCCAAGGGACACGTAGTGGCGGGGGTAGGAGTAGTACTTGTCTCCCTACAAAATTATGTGATCCCCCGAGCTGTCTCGCTAACGGAGCCTTGTTCCAAAAATGTGGCGGAATACAATGCTCTATTGATCGGGATGCAGCTCGCCGATGAGATTGGCGTTAAAAATCTCGAGGCATACGGTGACTCTAAACTCATCGTCAGCCAAATTCGCGGGGAGTACGAAGTCAGACATGAAGACTTAGTACCCTATTACAACGCAACTATCCGCATGGCCGAGGGGTTTGCTAACTTCTACATCGACCATGTACCGCGCAGGCAAAATGCGCACGCCGATGCACTCGCATCCCTTGCAGCCTCCCTAGCTCTTCCAGCTGGAGCAATGGAGAAAATATTCGTCTACAGCCACGACTTGCATTGCCCGAAAAATACTCTCGAGGACTATCAGGAGTCAAAGGGAGATTGTCGAGGCAAAGAAGTGCTGGAATTGTCGGCCGGTCCAGAGCTTAAAGACTGGCGATTCCCCTACATCGACTATGTCTTGTACGGCATCCTGCCTGAGGACGCCAAAGAGGCGGCTGCCATTCGAAGGAAAGCCCCTAAGTTTTACTATAATGCGATTACACGAACATTGTATCGTCGGTCGCATGACGGGATCTTACTCCGGTGCCTCTCACCAAAAGAGGCCCAGGAAGTATTGAAAGAGGCCCACGACGGTACGTGCGGAGCCCATCAACCTGGCCCAAAACTGACACATCGACTCCAAAGATTGGGTTACTATTGGCCCAAGATGGTTGCCGACGCCGTCGCCTATGCCAAAAGATGTCACGCTTGCCAAATACATGGAGATTTTATCCATCAAGCACCAGGGTACCTCCACTCTACGACCTCTACATGGCCATTTGAAATGTGGGGGATGGATGTGGTTGGTCCTATCAGCCCACCATCATCAAAGGGACATCGGTTCATTCTAGCAATAACCGATTACTTCTCCAAATGGGCTGAAGCCATTCCTTTGAAGGAGGTGAAGTCGTCCAACGTGATCAAGTTCGTAAAACATCACGTTATTTACCGTTTCGGTGTACCTCGGCGGATTGTCCATGACAATGGACCCCAGTTCATCAGCCAGGCATTCTAGAGATTCTGCGCTAAGTTCAGAATCCAGAGTGTGTCCTCAACGGCATACTATCCTGCCGCTAATGGCCTCGCAGAAGCTTTCAACAAGACCATTGGCAAGCTTCTCAAAAAGTTCGTCTCGAAGAGTCAACGCGACTGGGACGACAAGCTAGGCGAATGCTTATGGGCCTATCGCACAACAGTACGAACCCCGACAAAGGCCACGCCGTTTTCCTTGGTATACGGATGTGAAGCCGTGCTTCCCCTAGAAATCCAAATTCCATCTCTACACGTCGCCTTGACAGCGGAGATGACAACCGAGGAGAAGCATCGATAGCGACTCCAGGAACTGGAGGCCTTAGACGACAAGCGTCTGCAAGCCCAACAGCAAATCGAGCTCTACCAAGCTCGAATCACCAAAGCCTTCAACAAGAAAGGTAAAGTACGAACTTTCAAGAAAGGCGATCTTGTCTTAGCCGTCAGAAGACCCATGGTGATGACGCACAAGACAAAAGGAAAATTCCAACCCAAATGGGAAGGACCATTTGTGGTAGAGTCAGTCTACTCGAATGGATCATATCGCCTCATAACCTCGGATGGCGATACACTTATGATGCCAATCAATGGCAGATTCCTGAAGAAATACTATCCTTAGATGGTATTCTTCCGCTGATCAAGTTAAAAATACACCTCTGATCAAAACAAGAAGGGCTTCTTCATTAATATCCGACGCCTCCGACGGCTAAGGATAGAGGAAAAAGTTGGCTTTTAAGTCCAACATAAGTCTTCGACAACTCATCATGCTGAGGAGAATAGCATGGCTAGCCAAACTCAAACGGTAGCTGGTAAAGGCACCTCAAACCCGTTGACAGCTGAGGATTTGCTAAAAATCCTAAGGGACACGTTCCCATTTGATCCGACGCCTCCGACGGCTAAGGATAGAGGAAAATGTTGGCTTTTAAGTCCAACAAAAGTCTTCGACAACTCATCATGCTGAGGGGAATAGCATGGCTAGCCCAACTCAAACGGTAGTTGGTAAAGGCACCTCAAATCCGTTGATAGCTGGGGGTTTGCTAAAAATCCTAAGTGTACTTGATTCCACTCTTTCCTTCAAAATCCCTTACCAATTCTCATCCATAGAATGGTAGGACCACCACAAAAAAAAAACAATCGTTGCCAAGTTAACACCATACCTCTGGTAATGAGATACCCCTCGTGGAGTACAAATCTCGCTTGTCAACTCTACATTTTGCCAAGTTAACACTACACCTCTGGCACTTCAAATCTCACTTGTCAATTCTCATCCATAGAATGACAGGTCCTCAAATGTTTTTGGCTCAAGCCAATTCTTGTCAAGTTAATATCACACCTCTGACAAAACTACTGTTTAAGTTAACATTATACCTCTAAGCAGTACTTCAAGTTTCTGCCAGGTTAATATTACGCCTCTGACAGTCACTTTTCTTCAGTCTTCCACATCGAAGCTGAAATGAATGATGCCAAGTTAACACTACACCTCTAGCATCTGAGTCATCGCTAAGTTCAACAATACACCTATGGCCATGACCTTTCCTCGACTTCCTTGTCCAAGTCAAGATGACCAATGCTAAGTTCAACATTACACCTCTAGCATTACCTCACTGTTAAGTTAAACATCACACCTATGGCAGTGACATTCTCAGTTTTTCCTAAACAAAACTGAAATACTTCTGTGTTAAGGTAATATCACACCTCTGACTCGCATCCTTGTCAAGTTAACATTACACTTCCGACAAGACCACTTTCAACCCATCAAGTTAATATCACACCTCTGATGGTAACAAACCTTCCTAGACTCTCCACGAGTCTAATCTCACTTGTTATTCTCTTCAATAGAATAACAGGTCCACCTAAAAACATTGTTAGGTTAATATTGCACCAATTAACAGTGTTTTCATCAAATCCTCAGCTGAACTCGATTAAGTTAATTCTAAACCTCTGATCAGAGTTCACCCTCCCTGGGGGTACCAATTCTACTTGTCGCTTTTTCTTATAAAGTGGCAGGTCCACCAAAATTATTTCATCTCTGTCAAGTTAATATTACACCTCTGACAGTACTGTGAGAGTTCCTGAAATAGGACCTTTCCCTCCAAAGTTTGATTTGTTGAGATTATCATCATAATTTTGACAAAGTCAGAGATTCTTTGCTTCTATGGGTCTTAAAAAAAAAAAAAAATTCAAGACAATGAAAGAGGCAAAAAGAAAAGTGTCACTTTTATTTATTTCCAAACATATGAAAGTGATACAAAACGCTCTCTTATACAATAAGATTGAGTGTTACAGTCCAGCCGCTCTCTTATGCCATGAGATTGAGCATTACAATTAAGGAGTACAAAGAAGTCCCTCTCTCTCTTAGAGGTTGCACTCACTCCTTATAAGCCGCGTCTGATTCCAAGTGCGCGATGTTTTGTGGCTACAATAGAAGCTGGTTACACCACGATGCATGATGTAAGCATCGAAAGCGCCCTAGCTGACTAAGCTAAGAGCAATGGTGTTCTTGAGGTCTGGTGGCAGCAGAAAGTCCTGCAACCCTTCGTTCAGGAGCGTCTCCTTCCCTAGCAGGCCATCCAACGGACATGGACTGTCCTTGATGTGACTTCTGGAGTGGGAGAGGAAGAGGATCTTGTCCGCCACCACAACCGCCGGAGCCCTCATCGCCGTCATGCATAGCCTGACCATCTCTTGCCAGCAGGCATGAATGGCGAAGCAGATCTGAAGAGACCTTGGCGAGGGTTGGGTCCTCGTCAGAGATGTAATATACTCTCTTATAGGTGACGAGAACCATAATATACTCTCTTATAGGTGAACATCGAACAAGTTCGCCGGCCAAAGCATCCTTCCAGGGGCCCAGCAATCCAGCAAGCCTACCTGCAAGAAATGAAACAAAGGAATCAGAACAATCTGCAACTTAGTATGTTTCAACAGAGAAAAACTAAGTCGCAAATGCAGACTACAGACGCGGGAATGATCCACGCAGTCAGCCAAGCAGACGCGGGAATGACCCACGCAGTGAGCCAAACTGCTGCGTCAGCAGAGACAAACGCGAATCAAAACGCGGTCTCGTTCTGCGCCCAGTTGAAAGCACAGGCGCCGAAAAGGCACAGACGCCGAAAAGGCACAGACGCCGAAAGTTGCCATCTCCTTGTTGAGTGAACAAGAGTTGCAAGGCTCGGGTCTGAAACCTTTTTGGAATTCGTCCAAAGCAGTAGCCATAAAACGCGCCAAGACAGTGGCTTTGAAACGCAAGCTTTGTGAACAAAGCCAGCGCCAAGTGCCAAAGACCCCTGCACTCGCGTCCAGAGAAGTTCAAATCTGTGGCGCAAATTTCAGAAGGAATGCACCAACACAGACTTCGTGAGGGGGTCCAGATAATGATAATGCCAAGATACAGGCCGTGGTAGATCAAAATATCATGGCTAATCGGGACGGCGTACCAACAGAGGCTTCTACCGAGAGTTAGGCTCTCCGCGTCCAGACGCGGACGTGCAAGATGATCAGAGAGACACTCTGCCCCGAAGAGACCAAACGGGAGCATACAAGCCCTGGGTCATCTTCATCCACAGAGCCATCCTCACTCATAGAGACAATACTCTGAAGAGGATGAAGGTTCTCAGAGCGCTCGCTCTCAAAAAGAAAACAGTCCAAAGATTGGATTGAAGGGAGAGGGTGCGCCCTATTTATAGGCAGCCCCTGATAACTGCAGTTAATGATCTCCTAATCTGAACCGCCGGCCTTTATGACCGCACGATTGTCAAGGTCCAATAAGGGACTGACGCGTGTAACGCCGCTTCGAAAACCGTCGCAGGCGCCAATCTCCAACCACCCGCATCGGTTTCTCATTAAAGGGAATTAACGCTCAAGACCAATAAGAAGCCGACGCGTGGATAACCGCTTCGGGAAACAGCGGAAAATCTGCATTCCCGATCATCAATAGAGATTTGAAGATCACATCAAATCTTTATGACAGGCTGTATGTAACGCCTGGGAGGATACACCAAGACGCAGACTGAAGAACCGTATCCAAAATTCGCGTCCCCTCCCCAGATTGGATGACGATCACCCGCGTCCTAGAGGAATGTCCACGTGATGCAAAGTCGCGTCCCCTCAGCAAACGGGGTCCTTTTTAAGGAAAACACTTAGTCCATTTTGGGATTAATGGAAAATGCATAAGGCTGCGTCCCTCGCGTCTGCTTGATCCGCGTCTTTCCTAGCGAAGCAGATCCGCGTCTCTCCCTACAGACGGATGCCGCGTCTTCTGAACTCATGGCCGCGTCTCCCTATGAATTGACGCTGCGGTTCATCAAAAGAACTTGGTTCTGCCCAAGTCCTTCTGAACTCATGGCCGCGTCTCCCTATGGATCGACGCTGCTTTTCGCCCAAAGAACTTGGTTCTGCCCAAGTTCTTCTGAACTGATACCCGCGTCTCCCTGTAAACAGAGGCCGCGAGTCGATACTGCGTTTCATTGAAAGAACTTAGTCTTACCTAAGTTCAGTATTCACAGCCAGTGATCAAGAAGTTGGATTCATCCACAGCTAAGCAAAGAAGATGGAACAAAAAAAAATGTCCTTTTTATACCAAAAGTGGATACAAACACTCTGATAAATAGAGTGTCCTTTTCTTTAAAAAAAAAAGAAAAGAAAAGAAGGCTAAATGTCCTGGTTCGCCAAGGAACGGATTTGCTCCCTGAGACGATGCATCTTGATCTGACGTGCCTTCTCAGCCTCCATCATGGCTTGGACCCGCAGCTCCTCTTCAGATAGGAAGGGTTTTACAGCCAGCTGTGCTCGCAGAGACTTCACCCTGGAAGAATGTAGAGACAGACTCTCTTCAGCTCGCGCTTTAGTCGCCTGTTGCTCCGCAAGCTCCTCTTTGATGGTAACAAGCTTCTTCTCATTGATCGCAAGCACAGCTTCTGCCTTGGCAATGGTGCCCGAGCCTTGGCAATGGTGTCCCGAGCACTGATGATGACGTGCTCCGTGCTCCGCATGACAATCTCGGATTCCCTTGAATCGTCAGTTAGTTTCTGACATTCAGCCTGGGAATATTCGAGGCTGCGGATCTCTGCATCTATTTGTGCCTCTGCCTCTTGTCGCTCTTGTTCTTGAGCAGCTAAGAGCCGGGTTAGGGTGGCCTGGGCCTCACTAGAAGAGCTGGCATTTTCCAAGGACTTCAGCTCGTGCAGGTCGTCTCCCAGTTGCTCCACCACCCGCAGACACGCCTGGGCAAGTGAGGGGCCTCCGGTTAATTCGACGTTCTCGGCCAGATTTCTGAGAAGCGTCCCGGCAAAATTGAAGGAGCTGCTCCCACGTAAGATGAGATCAATACATGATCCCATCGAAGCAAAGAATTGTTGCACCATCTGGCGTGCCAGTTCCCCCATATCGTCACCACCTGGGAAGCTTCCCGACCCCTTTTCTGTCACGGGATAAGGCGGATCTACTCGCACAAGAGTTGTGCTGACCACCGATACGGCTAGATCAGAAGTAGCCTCGGGCGTTTCCAGAGGTACTATCTTTGCAGGAACCTCCTCCTCAGAAACTTCAGCCGAAACCTGAGCCGTGTGGCCTTCTGGAGGGACATCAATCATTGGACTCTCCACCTGAGCTCCCTTAGTTCTCTCTGCAAATGATCACAACATTAGCCACAAAGGTGAAAAGCGAAACATTCAAAATATCAGAACTTCCTTACCACCTGGGAGGTCCAGAGATATTGAACCCTTGGGTGAATCCTGCAGAGTGAGAGCTTCCCCAGCCTCAGTGGGTACCTCCTTTTCCGGCAAAGCGGAGGCTCCCTAGTTTCCACAATCGCCCCTTTCGAAGTTGTCCCGCCAACCGAAGCCTCAACTCCTTCGAGCTGGGTCACCTCTTTTACCATCTCCTCGATATGCGAGGAGGTTGTAGTCTCGGCATCCGCAGCCAACCCTGCAGCATAAAAGAAGAATGTTAAGACACCTTCTTCAAAACCAAAGAGGAAATCGGGCGAAAGTACCTGCAATGGGAGCAACTGTCGCCAACGGTGATGGCGCCGTCAACGGTTCCCCCCCGTACATTTCTTCCTCCGAGATATGGGAGAACTTGCTCGGATCAGGAAGAGTGGGTTCATCATCGTAGTCGACCTGGTCTTCAAACTCGCTTTCCCCTGAGTACGAGGAAGAAGACAGCTCAACGCGAGGAAGCTCTGCAACTGGAGCCTTGCCTCCAATTACCCCAGTGGTAGGACTGGGATCAATTGCCCGAGGACTGGAGATGAAGACACAAGGGGACCCCAACTGCTGTGCCTCATCTCTTCTTTCATGAGTAGAAGAAGGCTCGGGATGAGCTAAAATCCCCAGAATATCGACATCTCCTCCGCTCATGATGTCGACCTCTAGCTGCTCATCCTCGTCAGTGGCGGTGGATCGATCAACAAGCTCCCTTTCCTCCGCAGACCCGTGGCTTCTGCTAAGAGACCTGGGAACACGGACAAGAGGAGTTTCTTCTTCAGCTATATCCTCCTCCCTCAGTTCCCTGACATCAGAAGGGATGGCCGCTGGTAGAGAAACTGCTAGCGCCAAGTCTCTCCGCACCTTCTTACGAGCAGGCCCAACAGTAGAAGTAGAGCCCTGACGACGCTTGCTCACCGCCTGTCGAGACTTAGTTGCTTGCGGCTCTGCCCTTGTTGCTCGCGGCTCCGCCTTAGTCGCTTGCGGCTCTGCCCTTGGTGGTCGTGGCTCCGTGGCTCGTGGCTCCCTTCTCGTTCTTCTCCCGACCTCCTTCTGGGCCTTCAGGTACTGTTCTACGAGTTTCGACGGTTTACCGGACTCTGTCCTTGCCTCGAGACTTGCATTGATGCTCTCGATGCATGAAGACGCCGGGAAAAAGTCTGGTGTCTGGATGGCTTGGGAGTACCAAGTGCAGAAGCTGAGGCTCATATGGCACTTGGGCCCCTCGAGAGGTAGACGGAAAGTTGCTCCCGTCCCTCCAGCCACACTGTAGTACCAGGCCCGAGCACCCTCGAACAGGTTCCCTTCGAAGGCGAGTCAAGCATTGGGGTTCCCGACATAGAGCTGATCATAGCCGAACTGTCGAGCGAAGCGATTCGGCATGTACGGCTCAATGGTGCATGACGTCCCTTGCCGGAAAAGCACATATCCGGGCCGAATATTGAGCAACCACCAGAAGGCTCCCGAGGATAACCTCGTGAAATCATCTGGGCCCGCGGAATCCATAAGTAGATCCCCGAAAGATGCACCAGGGATCTGGGGGAGGCAACGATTGAGCTGGTAGTTCGCAGGGTCTGAAAGGCACTTCCGGACGTAATATATATAAGGATCACGCCAGTTCGAACCCTCCAACCGCTGTACAAAAGGGACAGAACTCTCCCTCCAACGCACCGCCGTCATCAAGGAAGGGCAATGCATCACGTACCAAGCCATGAGGTATGTGTAAGGCAGCTCGACCCGAGGGTTGGGACGCTTCACCGTCGGATTCCCCTCTGAGTCAACATACAGCTTTCCCTCGGAGTCTGCAGTTTTCGGTGGCTCGCAGAAATTCTTAGCTAGCGCCCGCAGCCCGCTCTGAATACCAGCCGCCACGGCCGGGAGAAGGGCTATGGGATTGCCATGAGCCAGGAGCACCGCCGGGTACACCACATCAGCAACAATAATTTCATGTGGCAGCGTGGGCACCACACAACGCTTCAGCCACAGCATCAGAAAGCCCGCCAACAGCGCCCGATCGGAGATAGGGGTCCGGGCTTGATGGTGAAAGCTTTCAAAAATCAAGTCAGGGTCGAAACCGTCCTCATTCGACTCCGTGGTATAGAAACTGTCAGAAGCCTGGTCGATCCTGTCTTCAATCTCCCTATCGGAGCTGGGAGCCAATCGGGTTATCAGATGGTCTTTGGTGTTGACGTTGTTGAACAAGTAACTGGCCCAAGACAGTTGCTTGACTCCCTGCGACCGCCATTTGGTTATCTGGCCGCAAATGTGAAAGTGACATAGCACTTCCCAGTAGGTCTCATATATTAGGGGATACTCCTCCTTCAAAAGGTGAAGCTCTATAGTGGTCGGGACATATTCCTCATAGGGAATGTCCTCTGTTGCCAATCCTGAGACTTCATGCAGCTCGTGCAGAGCGAGGCCCATCTCCCTGACCGGAGTGAAGAATGTCCCCGTCAAAGAATTATAACGCTCTAGAACCCCGAAGAAGTTCTGAGAGCTTTGAGGGATCCCCCACTGCACGGCTCTGACTGCCGAGTACAGTCCCACACGCTTTAGCAGATCCCCGAGCTCGGTAAGGACAAAGCCGACCATCCTGTCCCACCAATAGTTCTCCGTGGAATGGACCCACCCGGGCGCACGGAACCCAACCGGATAATCACCCTCCGCTTCCATGAATGCGTTGAGGAAGGTAGTGCCAAGTTGTGATATCTCCCCAGCCGGAACCTCAGACTTACGCGACCCAGGGAAAAGGCCGATAACCGACCTGTCATGGCTATCATGACGGTGTACTTTATGGGAGCCCAAATCACCGAGAGTAATCTCAGGGACATATCGAGAGAGGTCCCATTCCATCTTCCGAGGGACGGACATGTGCTGGAAATAGGACAGCGGGAACATCCTCTCCATGTTCGGAAGAAAGAATCTTCCACCCCTTATTTGACGGAGCCATTTGTAAGTTCCGTCATACACGCGATAGCCGCCATCGTGGATACGATCTCTGAAGAAGAAGGCAGGCTTCTCCAACTTGATGCCAGCATCCGTTGTGAATGCTGCATCGGTCATAAG
Organism: Agave tequilana; assembly: GCA_038442645.1. NCBI lineage: Eukaryota > Viridiplantae > Streptophyta > Magnoliopsida > Asparagales > Asparagaceae > Agave > Agave tequilana. Next base: position 75,289 of record JAVJIF010015580.1, read on the forward strand.
CACCCGAAGAGTCCTCATGTCAACATTCGAGAGCCTCTCCTCACGAGCCTGCGACTTGTCAGCAGTCACAGGAACAGTCCTTTGTAGCACAAAGGTCAAGTCCCGGTCAGCACCACCTACATGTCCAAAGTGGCGCGTCTTGGCGAGTGAAGTAGTAAGGTGTGGCGCTGCAAAAAGAAAAGGACACTTAGTTAGATACTTTATCAAAAGTAAGGAAAAAATGCTAAGTGTTCATAACCTAGACGCAGAAGAAGACACTGGACGCAGGAATTATCAAATCCGCGTCCAGACCTGCGCATCCAGGTCGAAACGCAGAAGAGACACTGGACGCAGGAATTATCAAATCCGCGTCCAGACCTGCGCATCCACGTCCAAACGCAGAAGAGATACTGGACGCAGGAATTATCAAATCCGCGTCCAGACCTGCAAGATCCGCGTTTTGCAAACCAAGACTTATGAGATTCAAGTACTTGGACTCAGGCGCCAGATCGTAAGAACCAGCACCTGATGTTGCAGAACGCAAGGATCAAAGTCCGCGTTTAAACCCTTCACAATTAGAAATATTCTAAGTGAAAGGTCTAAAAGGCAGGACCTAATGGCACCGGGTCATCAAACCCGCGCCTCGGTTATCAACCCAAAGACTGCGTCTGGGAATCAAACACGATTTAAATTTGTGTGTTAAGGGTTCTTAAGGGTTCTTTCAACCTCCTTTAATGGTGAAATTCACGCCTAAAAGGCATTTACCGTGGAGACCTTGGAGAACAACATCCTGCGCAGAGGAGGAGCCGCCCCTCCGGGCCTCGGCGACGGTCGCCTTTGAAGAAGAAGCAGTCGGCTTGGTCTTGGGTGCCATTGCTAATTCAATCCGAGGTTAAACAGATGAACAGAAGGGGAATTCTCTTTCTTAAATTTTATCAGCGAGTGCGTTCGGAGAAGAAGAGGAATCTTCCCAACTGTGGCCTTTTATAGGCACAAGGATTCGCGAAGATACGCAGCGTGTGGCCCGATGAATTCTGCGGCGAATCTCTGTTCGACGCGTGGAACGAGATCACTTTAACGCACAGAGAAGATCATGCACCACGACTCTGCAGTGAATCGTCGCTCGACACGTGGCACGGATCATTTAATGAGCCAGGAAATCCGCGCGCCAAAAGGTGAAATCCCGTCGGTTCCCCAGGCCAACTGGCAGCGCAATCATGACGTGGCACGGACTCGCACCCGACGGCCATGTCTCTTCGATGGATATGCCCCGTCAGCATCGCCATAAATGGACCGGACAATCGCGTCTATACTCAAGAGATGCATCTCTCCGAAGTTCGCGTCTTCAGCGGAGCATCGCGTCTGCCTCATAGAAGATCAGGCGCGTTTCCGTTGCCAAAGGACGCACCCTACAGAAATCGCGTCTTTAAAGCAGTACCATCTCAGCTTTTTTTGAAAAGAACCTGCGTTCGGCCTCCTGCTTCTGCAAAATCAGTTCAACAGTACACTGATGCAAGCAGACGACTAACCACTCCTGGCTTAAAGCGCACTCGTGACAGACTAAAAGCAATCGGGGAGGTTTAGACTGTGCATCTAGACACTCAACATGATCAACTCTGGTGGCTTCAAAGAGTTCAAACAGTACACTCACGAAGACCAACTCCAGATAAGATCGAACCCGGGGCATCAACAGTCCAGCCATGAAGGTGAATTCAGCTAGAGTCCAAAGTATTTCGAAATCCGTCCCAGTTAACTGCGGAATATCGAGAACTTTGGAGGGGGTTCTGTAGGCTGTCCAAAAGTTACTGAAGGACAAACCATTGAAAAGCTCTAGACGCGAGGGATTATCATCCGCGTCTCAGCATCAAGGCGCGTCGACTTGACACCCGCGTCTCAGCATCAAGGCGCGTCGGCCTGACACCCGCGTCTCAACGGCAAGGCGCGTCGGTCTGACACCCGCGTCTCAGCATCAAGGCGCGTTGACTTGACACCCGCGTCTCAGCATCAAGGCGCGTCGGCCTGGAACCCGCGTCTCAGTTATAACCGCCTTGGTTAAGGGACCAATCACTGCCTACACGTAAGGGGGACCGGCTCCCATCGTGGCGTGTCTTTAGCAGGCACGTGGGTTGGTTACCGCCCATGTAGCGGGGAAGTTGGCTCTCATCGTGGAGTATTTTTAGGGGCACGTTCACCTCCTAAGACCTCTATAAATAGACCCGTCGCTATGAAAAAGGGTCGGACCCTGGAGGATCAGAAGAAATCGAAGGGCATAAAGGGGCCGAGAGATATCAACAGGCGCGACACATACAGAGAGAGAGAGAGAGAGAGCTCGACTCTTCAAGCTAACTTGCTGCGTACAAGTTGCTCTTCGCCTACCTTCTCTTTTAGAGTTTTGGTAGACGGGGCTGAGTTACTCCTTCTACCTACCAAGGAGAAGATCCCTTGACGGTCCAGACGGTCATCTGGTCAACGGAGAACAAGATTCACTCTCCACCGCCACACGAAGAACCCAGCACTAAACAAAGAGAGGATTCAAGCTTCAACATCCTCCCTCCCTTGTAACCGGAAGATTAGTCTGTTGTAATTTTTCATCTGATTCAAGAAAATTTTACAGCTCCCCCTTTTCCGTGTCCAACAAGAAGGTACGCTTAGAGCGAATCTCCTTAAGACAATTACGTCCCCCGCACCGGTGCTAACGGGATAATGAACACTGGTCTCCCAAGATACAACACTCCTTCACGGTATTTGGATAGCACTACCAAATCACCGTACGGTCGAACCATAGTCAACCAGTACCTTCCACAGGATCGTTGAAGTAGCGGTACAAGGACAAATTTCGAATGAATATTTGCCTTTACTTTGGAGTAACACCCACTATTGAGGACGAAGGAAGGTTGAAGAATATTTTTCTTCAGAAGTACCAGATTCAGACAACAATTCTATAACAGAATCTGTTGAATTTTCTGATTCCTCTTTCAGAACAAATTTCGCAGAATCTTCTTTGGAAGTCGCTTCGGATTCCCACTTCTCGCTGGAAGTCGCTTTCCTACTTCTCAGTTCAGAACTTGCTTCAGAACTTAGATCAGATAGAAAGAGAGAGAGAGAGAGATGCATTTGTCTTGGTGTTGGTGTCTTTCAATTGAGAGATGGGAGCGCTTTATATAGCGCTCCAGGAGGGGCCAACAGGTTCGAACCCAACGAAAGGTTGCAACGGTTCGGTCTGAACCGTTGCAACGGTTCGACCCAACAGTCGCACCTATTGGCTGTCCAACAGTTGCGACCGTTGGCTGTCCAACTGGAGCTTTGGATCCGGATAGCGGGTCGGGTCTCGGAGCGGGTCTGGTTCGGGTAGCGGAGCGGCCCATACCCTTGAGATCTGATTCAAGCCGCCGCCGCCGCAGCCAGCGGCGGCGCGCGCGCGCATGCACACATGTGCAGGCGGGCATAGATCCCTCCCAATCGAGCACGAAAACTCCAAGTACCCAAAGGGCACGCCCTTTGTTCTCAATTTTCTCTATTTATATACCACAAACTTCCATCCCATGGCCAATGTGGGACTAAATGCTTTTAGTTACATTTAGTCCCGTTTTGGCTTTGAATTAGGCAATCTTTACACTTGAATATCTCATTCATTCGATGTCGGAATTGAACACGTGAATATACCACGTTCATCCCCAATTGAAGGAGAACACACTCCAACCATCATCCAATTGATTCGATCAACGGATCTCGCCATAATTCAACTCGAAGATTCGTACTTATATTCTTCAATTCCAACAATCTCCCACAATGAATGGAGATTCAAGGAAATGACACACAAAGAGACTGACTCTATTGTGAAAGGTACTTGAGAAAAGAAACTGCATAAGGATAGGTGAACTAGGTCTTGAACCTTCCATAGCGAAAGCTTTATCGGACTTACTGGCTAATCAGTGAACTAGGTCTTGAACTGTTAGCCGTTAGTGTAAGCCAAGTCAACAAGCTTCACACAGTGACTTTCCAATCAACTTTGGTTCTCGGTTGTGTCCGTTTTGGCCCTGGACATTCTTGGTTTCAGAGAGTATCTTTAACGAATAATAGCCTCTATAGAAATTCCCAAAGAGCCGACCCAACTCTATACTCACATAGGTGATGGACCTATTAAGAGTAGTCTACTCTACTCCACTTGTTTAGTAACAAGATATAGGCATCATTAAAAGCGTTAAGCTTATCCTTAATCCACTTGTAGAAAAGCACGTATGTGCACCTTAGAAATGGATTGGAGTCAAGCTCCCAAGTGCTTACTTGCTGAGTCAATCATAACTAGTTTTTCCTCTTGAACTTAGTCCGTGGGATCTCCAGTCGCTAAGTGAGGTTTCCATTAAGCTGACTCGGTAAGGTTAGGCTTTTAGACCCATTCCCCTCGATGCGCAGTTTATACACTCTCCACTTAAACCTTTAGTAAGCGGATCCGCTAAATTATCCTTTGACGATACAAAGTCAATAGAGATAATTCCATTTGAGAGCAACTGCTTCACGGTATTATGTCTACGACGAATATGTTTAGACTTACCGTTATATATAACATTTTGTGCCCTAGATATAGCTGCTTGATTATCGCAGTGTATACATATAGCGGGCACTGGCCTTTGCCATAATGGTATATCTTCTAAGAATTGTCGAAGCCATTCTGCTTCTTCTCCAGCCTTATCTAAGGTTATGAATTCCTATTCCATAGTAGAACGGGCAATACATGTTTGCTTAGAAGACTTCCATGATACCGCTGCTCCTACTAGAGTAAATACGTATCCGCTAGTTGATTTTGATTCCTCAGAATCTGCAATCCAATTAGCATCACTGTATCCTTCCAGTACAGGTGGATATTGTCCATATCTCAAGGCAATTCCTTGGTATGTGATACGTAACCCAATACTCGTAGTAGAGCGGTCCAATGTAGATCACTAGGATTGCTAGTGTATCTACTTAACTTGCTGACAGCGTAAGCAATATCGGGTCTAGTGCAATTCATCAAATACATTAGACTTCCGATAATCTGAGAATACTCCAACTGGCGTATTCTAGTTCCTATATTCTTATGAAGGTGGATGCGTGGGAGAAAAGGATTTGTATTTTCCTTTATCCCATGATCCTTGAATCTTTCTATCATCTTATCCACGTAGTGAGATTGAGATAGACTGATTCCATCTGGTGTTCTGGCGATTTTAATTCCTAAAATTACATCAGCAACCCCCAGATCCTTCATATCAAAACTGTTGGATAACATTCTTTTAGTGGACTTAATAATCTCAATATTAGTCCCAAGTATCAACATGTCGTCTACATAAAGACAAACAATGATACATGCATTTCTAACTGTTTTAGTGTACACACACTTATCGCATTCATTGATAGTGAATCCATCTTTGATCATGACACTATCAAATTTCTCATGCCATTGTTTTGGAGCCTGCTTTAAACCGTATAAGGATTTTACCAATTTACACACCTTGTGTTCTTGGCCCTTGACTTTAAATCCTTCATGTTGCTACATATATATCTCTTCATTTAATTCACCATTTAAGAATGCAGTCTTGACATCCATTTGATGGATATCTAAGTTGTGCAATACTGCAATTGCAATCAACATCCGAATGGACGTTATTCTTGTTACTGGTGAATAAGTATCGAAGTAGTCAAGTCCTTCTTTTGTCGATAACCGTTGGCTACTAATCTAGCCTTGTACTTATCGATAGATCCATCGGGTTTTAATTTTCGTTTGAAAATCCACTTACACCCAATTGGTTTACTGCCAGGAGGCAAGTTTACCAATTCCCAAGTATGATTACTTAGTATGGATTCTATTTCGCTATTTATAGCTTCTTTTCACATTTGTGCTTCGGGGGTTGACATAGCCTCTTTACATGTTTGAGGCTCGCTTTCAATAGCGTATGCTATAAAATCTGGACGAAAAATTTTGAGATTCTAGATCTCTGACTTCTTCTTGGTTCAGTTTCCGCATTAATAATTGGTTCCTCGGGGCTTTCGTCCCTGAACGCCATCTCGTGTGTTCTTTTCCCAGAAGTCTTATCTATTTTCCGTTTATATGAAAAAATATCTTCAAAGAACACAGCATCTCTAGATTCGATAATCATGTTTACATGAATATCTGGTATTTCTGTTTTATGAACCAGAAATCTGTAGGCACTACTATTCAAGGCATAGCTTATGAATATGCAGTCCATAGTTTTTGCTCCCAACTTAGTCTTTTTAGGTAATGTGCCAGCACCTTTGCAAGGCACCCCCACATTTTGAGGTAATGGTAGGAAGATGTCCTTCCATGCCATAACTCAAATGGTATAAGACCAAGTTTCTTGTGGGGTACTCTATTTAGAATATAATTTGCAGCTAATAGAGCTTCCCCCCACAAGTTCTACGGAGCTCCAGAACTTACGAGCATGGAATTTACCATCTCCTTCAAAGTTCTGTTCTTCCGTTCAGCAATTCCATTTTGCTGTGGAGTATATGGTGCTTTACTTGAGCTATCTTGATTAGTCTCAGACATTTTCTACAAGTTCAAGCAGAATAGAAGTAAGAAACTTCAATACATAATTGTCTTAATATTGTTGGTATTCTGCTTAACAGGAATCAATCGGACAACTAATCAAGATCACTGAGATATCAACAATCTAATTGGCCAGGTCGGCAAATATCAGGTGGGAGGTTTTTCGTTCAATAGAACGTTCCTTAATTAAGAACCACCTTTCAATTTTCTTTCTTGGTTAAATACCAATTAGACTGAATATAAATCAGTCTCGATATACTATAAAGTATATCCCTTGTATAAAGGACTTAATTCACTTATACAGTATTTGGAGTGAGGTACGCTTAGAGCGAATCTCCTTAAGACAATTACCTGGTCTCCCAAGATACAACACTCCTTCACGGTATTTGGATAGCACTACCAAATCACCGTACGGTCGAACCGTAGTCAACCAGTACCTTCCACAGGATCGTTGAAGCAGCGGTACAAAGACAAATTTCGAATGAATATTTGCCTTTACTTTGGAGTAGCACCCACTGTCCTCGTTGAAGAATATTTTTCTTCAGAAGTACCAGATTCAGACAACAATTCTATAACAGAATCTGTTGAATTTTCTGATTCCTCTTTCAGAACAAATTTCGCAGAATCTTCTTTGGAAGTCTTGGTGTTGGTGTTTTTCAATTGAGAGATGGGAGCGCTTTATATAGCGCTCCAGGAGGGGCCAATAGGTTCGAACCCAACGAAAGGTTGCAACGGTTCGGTCTGAACCGTTGCAATGGTTCGACCCCACAGTCGCACCTCTTTGGATCCGGATAGCGGGTCGGGTCTCAGAGCGGGTCTGATTCGGGTAGCGGAGCGGCCCATACCCTTGAGATCTGATTCATAAAGAACCAGGCAGCGTAGGAACCCAGACCCAGGCCCAGGCCCCGAGCGGCGCCGGCCGGCCGCCGCCAGCGGCGGCGCGCGCATGCACACATGTGCGGGCGGGCATAGATCCCTCCCAATCGCGCGCGAAAACTCCAAGTACCCAAAGGGCACGCCCTTTGTTCTCAATTTTCTCTATTTATACACCACAAACTTCCATCCCATGGCCAATGTGAGACTAAATGCTTTTAGCTACCTTTAGTCCCGTTTTGACTTTGAATTAGGCAATCTTTAGACTTGAATATCTCATTCATTCGAAGTCGGAATTGAACATGTGAATATACCACGTTCATCCCCAATGGAAGGAGAACACACTCCAACCATCATCCAATTGATTCGATCAACGGATCTCACCATAATTCAACTCGAAGATTCATACTTATATTCTTCAATTCCAACAATAGTATCCCCGTGTCCACGAGGATCAGAGCGTTTCATTATCTCTCAGTGACTATATGCTAGAATAATTGTAATATTCTTATTTTGTCTAAATTTAATTTTGTGAGAAAATTACATATTTAAAAAATACAATATTATCGAACAAGTCCACACAAAGACGTCTCAATTCCCCAACAAAGATTGTGGACCTGCGTTACATCCACTACATGAATATGACATCAATAGACAAGCAAAAAGTAGGGGCGTGAAGTAGAGAAACGTGCCCGACGTGAGACAAACTGATAGCACAAATGGAATCAATACGAGAAGACAAACATGTGGCATTATTATGAAGAGACAAGCACCACACTCTAACAAATAAAATAAAACATAAACCTATAAAAAGAAAAAGACCTACATTTTTATGTCACAATCAAAGATGACCATAAGAATGTCCTTGTATCATTTAAATTCAGAAAGAATAATGTCTTACAATTTGAGCTGGGTACAAGTAGAGGTATGTGAAATCTCTTATATGATGTGTGAGAACCATGAAAACAGGGCTGTATTTGGTACAAGAAATCTAATGAAAGAAATGGAACCTTGATTTGAAACCCAAATAAAGTGATTGTAGCTAGCCAGAAGAATAGCCGTGTTTCATTTCGGATGAGGCTGTTTTCAGGTTGGAGGTACTGAAAATGAAAGAAAAGAATCAAGTACATTTCTCTTCTCAAGCTATCTTTTCCTAATTTTTACAAACCCTTATTTATTTTTCTCCTTCTTTCTTTTCCTGTTCTGCATAATATATATTCTCGCCTTTTAAAGTCAAGGATACTCGATACAATTTCTTTCTAAATTCAGATTTTATGGTTTTAGACTATGGAGCCCAAGTAGTTGTTTTTCTCTTCAAAGTTCTTCCACATCACAATAATCGAGATATTTGATTTGAAATCCTTAATCGAATTCTTGCATTGATTCGAAGGTAATCATGACTGCTATAAGAGAGGCACGGACGTTTGCACCCACTAATTCGATTAATATAACCAACAGAAAGTTACACCCATAATATTAATAAACACCCCATCTCAAAATTCCTGAAATATCCTTTTAAAGTAAAAACTTAACTTTTTTTTTCCCCATAAAACTCAAACTATCCCCATCTCCTTCACTGCATCCAAACCCCCCAACCCCCCCCCCCCCCCCCCACCCCCAACAAAAAAAAAAAAAAAAAAAAAAAAAATGAATCTCTCATCAGCCATTGTCGAGCCCCATCATCCAGCAACCTTCATTTTCCCTGTGTCCCTCTCGGCTGTCGTCTAGATATTTAGTATGTAGGGTTAGATGATTTTTAATCTATAACTCATGATTTTTCTATGATGGGTATCTGTTGATTTTGGGGGATTTTAATGCAATTAAAGATGATACACAGCACTCTAACACAAGATAATGTCAATGTTGCTACCATGAATTAATTGGATCCTTGATAGAGGATTGGGTAGTAATAGTTGGAATTCTTTGTTTCCCGAATAACTCCTTCTATGTGCTTGATTGCATTGGGTCGGATCAGTCCCCTTCTGTTTGCCTCTCTTTGCATTTTGATAGAAAAATTCAATTTGAGAAATACTTACCTAACAACTCTCAGTTTATGCAATATTCATTCTCAATCTGGAGCTTCACAAGAAACTATTTGAATTTTAAGGTTTAAGAGAGATGTACTTTTTAAAGATTTTTTTAATCAACGGGTGGTATTCTTAATCAATAAAAAAGATTAAATTATAGTGGGTGTCTTAATCATTGGGCGTGCGTATTACTCCATGTGGAGGTTTGAATTTATAATTTAAAGTAAATTTAAGGGTATTTTATTTTTTATTTAAGATTATAATGATTTATTGTATTAATCAAATTGGTGGGCACAAATATCTGTGCTCCTCTTTGCGCCAATCCGCTTGACTTTGGTTGTGCGCTCGATGTGGACCCCTCTGATATCAACCCACGTGCTCAAATCCCCCCCCACTGCTTGTTCCACCGCTGGTCACGTCCTCGCCCGCCCCAATGGACTCATGTGGCCCACGTGTCAGAGTTGTTATTGCTAAAAATGCCCAGTTCGCGGGCCCACAAGCGCCATGCGCGCACTTGACCCACGCAGTGGCGTGCTTGACCCGCCATTGGCCCCACGTGATCCAATCTATTCCACGTGCGCTTGCGGCCAGCATGCTCTGCACATTGCATTCTTGAGGTCAACTATCATGAGATTCATGTCCAAGCTTCTCTCTCTTTGGGTTTTTTGAGCGTTTTCTGACAAATTAGCGGGCTTTGTTTCAATTGATTTTGCTTAAAATGATGGCTTAGTTTTGTACATACAAAAGAGAAAGATCGATGGAGTTGTGGCTTCTTTTATTGAAATGTTTTCTCAGTTAATATCAAACTAACTGGATCCAGTTATTGGGAGCGGTTTAATTTTGTTGCGCTTGATTTAACTAATCACAATGCTCTCGTAGATCATAGAAGGTGTAGAATTATTTCCATGTTGGCATGTAACTTGCCAACATCAATCTCACTACAACTTATGATATGTGGCTGCATCTTCAATCTTTATTGGCACTCAGTCATGCTCACTCGTTCTAAAATGTTGCTTTAGTTGAATTACTTGTTGAAGAGATTCGTCAAAAGATGCAAACGCTTATATTTCACTTGCTTTGCCTGTTTTCTCTGCTAGGACAAAGAAGTCTGCCAATACTAGAATTTTGTTATACTCCTTCATTGAAGATGTACAATGCAACTATTAGGACATATGATTAGAGATTATCAGAGAAAGAAGTACAATAATTTTTAGAGTTCTTATGTAACAACTTCCACTCATTTTCCTAAGCCTCAAATGATCAAGCCACCTCATATATTTTTGTCTCTTCCAATCCTTTTTTAGTTACCTTTTCTGTGTCACAATTAACGAAGACTAACTACAACTACCAGTGGCCTCTCATCTTTATTCATTCCTTTTCTGTCACTCCTGCATCTACAAATATTTCTAAAACTCTGAATATTAGATTCTAATGTGTCTTTTCATATGACATCTCAGGCTCGTGGTTTTTTCCGTGTCACCTCTACCTTCTCGCATTGATGTATGCATTACTGATGGATCAAATATTTCTTCCAGGCATCGAAGATCTCTTATAGGGCGATTCTATGCACCTTCTATTTGCATACATTAAATCTCTTTTCAAATATGTTTTTTATTGATCAAATAATGAACCATAACTGATGAGAACATTGAAGATCTAAGGAGCTATTGGAAGACCTATTCAAGTAAGGAGAAGGAAAATCTGAGTTGGATTTAATTACGAATAAGAGTAGTATTTTTTTAAGAGTTCTTTTATGATTATGAGATTTCTTTTAAGATTTCTTTTATTATTAGGAAAAAGACATGAACATATGATCTTTGTGTATAAATATTCTTGTACAATTTTATTGAGATGAATGAGCTATTAATAATTTTAAACCCTGTGATTTTATTAAAATCTTTGTATGTAAAGTATAAAGTGGGTGAAACAATTTTTCTGAACGCAAAGCTCTAAATCTAAACCTTTTGTGAGTGATGCGCGGAGTGGGTGATCAATTCACCTCTGTGTGAAGCCTAAATTTTATTTTTTCCCTAATTTTCTAAATTCTTAAGTTAGTTCATTCCCATTCCACCACATGCTTTAGCTTTCACGTTATGTCGAACATCAATGACTATGTCGTTTCATTTGATTCTACATCTTTCCCTATGTAAAATCACCATACCAGAGTATTGATTGACCAGAGCCATAGACGAGGACTTCACATTATGGGACTTCACATCATGGATCACCTTCATTTTCCTTCCTAACCTGCAATCACATCTACTAACTGCTTGTATCCTTGCTTTGGTCATTCCTTGTTCTCCATTTCATCATTTATCTACGCATCGTCTTTGAATCCTAGTTAACAATGATGTCTTACACATTTTTTGTTTTTCTGCTCCTTGTATTGGGCGTCAACTTAGTCCACCTAAGCCTTCTCTCCTAGTCAATCTTAATCTAGTAATATTAGTGCCTTCTGATATTTGAAAACCACCAACTATTTCTTCTTGTAATGAGATTAGATATATGTTATCTTATTAATGATTATATTCATTGTACTTGGGTGTATTTTTTGCATCATCGCTCTCCACTTTCTCAAATTTATTGATATTTACTTCTATGCGTACTCAGTTTGGAGCCTCGATCAAGGTTTTCGTTCAAACTATGGGAAAATTTGTTTCACGAATTTCGTCTCTAGCAAATGAGGGCATTCTTCTATAATTGCCGTGTTCTCATGTACACCAATAAAATAGTGTTGCAGAGTGTATATATCGTCATATCTGAGACTACTCATTTTCTTCTCGGTAGTTCTGACATAAAAAATTATAGGCTAATGTTGTTCTTACAGTTTTGTATCTTATATTTTATGCCTTCTTCAATTTTAGATGGTCATTCCCCAATGAGTATCTTTAAGCTTTTTCTCCATCTCATTCTCTCATCTTCGAGATTTTGGTTGCACTTGCTTCATCGTGCTTTCTTTACATGAATGAGATAAGTTTGCACCTCTATATGATATTTGCGTTTTTTCCCCTTAGCTACAGTCTTGAACATAAGGATTATTATTTTTATGATCCTGTTAAATGCTGCATTCACATATCGAGAGATCTGACATGTTTCTTACTATTCTAGACATTTTTTTTTAATTTCAGATGTCCATCATTTTACTCTTATTGTTCTTTCCTTCTTGAACTTCCCCATATTTATTTTGACCTCTGATGCATCACCATCAAATTTATCACTGAACCAAATAAACCTGTTGAATCTAAGAATTTTGAACTATAACATCATATAGCGAATTTGTTGATTCACTTGTTTTTAAGTTGCTTATCTTCTTTCAGTCCAGGTTTTCATGTTTTTTTGCAACCATTCTTTCTCGGCATGCCCTACTTCATATCATCAGATAGCTTATGTTCCAGAGTGATAGGCAGTTATGACAGACAAATTAGCAGCATATTGGAAAACTAACTTTGGAACTTGCCGCATTGTCTTGAAAAAAAAGTCCCTATTATTTGTAAATGGATCCATAAATTAAGACATGATATGATGGATGGCTCACCTAGCGGTATGGCATTGATTATGAGGAGACTTTTTCTCACGTGACTAGTATGATATCAATTCGGTCCTCATAGTTGTCGTCTCTTTTAAGAAATGTCCCTTGTATTAACTTGATGTAAATAATGTTTTTTCTACATGAAGATTTTCACGAGGAGGTTTGTACACAACCTCTTCCACGCCTTCTTCATCCACCACATCAGGTTTGTCGTCTGCACATTGTATGATCTCAAACAAGCACCACATCTCTAGTTGTTCTTCATCTTGATTTATTAATGCTAATAATGCCATTTTCCTTTATACTTCTCATAATCACACTAATATTTTCTTTCTGTTGACCGTATGATTGTTCATGAGATAATGTTGTTTTTCTCTAATTTATGAAGATTCTTTTACATCGAGATGAAGCATTTGAGAATACTTTGTTATTTGAAGTTATCTATAGATTCCACAATTATCTCCATTTTTAGTAAAACTATATAGCAGATCTATTACACATGCCGCATTGATTGATAGTATTACTGTTGATACTCTTCTTTAACTTCATTACAAAGATTGTCGCTCGAGAGATGTGAGCCATCGGAGAATCCCACTCGATGTCATGAGCATGTAAGTGCTTTAGTTTATCCGGTCGTTGCACGACTGAATATAGTTTATACAGTGCATGTGGTAAGCCAATTTGTTCAAACACCTACCCCATTGCAGTATGCAGCGTTTCTTAGAATTCTTTGCTATCTTTGTCACACTATATCTTAGAGTCACACTATATCTTAGACTCCTTTTCGTTTTCTCTATTTCATCATTGGAGCTTCTTGCATTTTGCAAGATTGATTGGGCTAAAAACTTTACAGATCGTTGCTCCATATTCTGTGTATATCTTGGTGATTTCTTATTTTTGGCATTGCAAGAAGCATGATGTGATCTCCAGGTCTAGTTTCTTAAATAGAATATCAAGCTATGTCTGACAATTACACGCATACTGCACTCAGGTAGAGATTTTGGAGGAAGATTTTTGGCAATTACGCGCATCAAAATGTTACTTGAACTGATTCAAATTAATATAAGTGAAAGGAAAAGGGGCAAAAAAAAAGACTCAGCAGGTGGCTTAGCATTTAAGACTCTCACAGATATACAAAAAGGGAATGTGAAAGGCAAAAGAAAAGAGGTTATGGACACGGTCACTTCGATACGACACGATATGCGGATACGTGATATATTCTTAAAAATACACATGACACCGCGTGCCGGACACATTTCGGACATGACAAAGCTCATGATATGAGTGTCCGTGTTACATAGGCTTCCACAGCTAGAGTGTGCGTGTCCAAAAGAACAAAAACAGGATTGATTCCGCGTCATGACTTTGGAAACAGGTGTATGCTCTTGTTGCCATATCCTTCACTCAACAGAACAATGCACATATTTAAGGATATTAACCTTATCGGTTAGGATTCCACATAGCAAGGCATTTGAGTCTGTCAGCAATGCAGCATCAACCCTACGAGAAGCCATCCGGCGGCAAATCTCATACACTGTAGTGTTCTCAGTCATTGTTAAGGCTTTAGTCAGCTGCGACCTCTTTACAGTTCTCTCACCACCGAGACTCCTGCATGAATGAAAGAAGAATAACATGGCATATGTGACAAAATGAAACTATATTGGTTCATGAATTCATTAATCAACATCTTCGCATGGCCAACACACATGCGAACAAATCATGAGCTTCTTCTAACAGTTTTGTCCTACATTGAAGTACAAGTTCAGCATCAGGTGAATGAAAACATTTATCAACTTTGGTTCACGTAGCCTCTAACCTTTCCCTCCCTAAATATAAATTCTAATATGTATTGCACGTCAATCTAACTTTCTTGAGAAGTCTGTTTAGATATATGAATCCCTAAGATTTTATATCATGGCGAAACGACATATTCTACAACATGATTATCAGAATATTTAAGAATCAAACATGATTATCAGAATTTAAGAATCCCTTTACAGATAGTCAAAACAGCATACAGTTGAAAAGAAAGAAAAAAGAAGTAACTGATTCCTTCATGTCCACCTATTATGTACTGATTATCTTAGAATCTACAAGCCTTCTGTTTCCTGATGGACCTGCAACTTCTACCATCCATGCTAATTTTTCATCCAAATTTAACAAATCTATTCCATTTTAATCACAATGCAAGAACTGTCAAAATAACAGAATCATTGCACCACATAAACAGGAAAAGAGGACAACCAAACAAATAGATAGACTCCCTTGCTAGACAAAAAAATATATCGCTCATCAAAATTTCAGAGTTTTAGCTTAGTGACAAGGACTTTAAAATGGCGCCAGAGCCATCAAGGTTTAGCAAGGTGTGCCACAAAAAAGGGATATTCAACTAGAAGGGTTTCAAAATTGTATCCCTCAATCACAACTTTAGAATTTTGATGGAAAAAAAAAAAAAAAAACCCAAAAGAATTTAACAAAGAATAACAATATTCAAGTCGTCATTTCATAAATAAACTACAATTTCCCCAATCCAATCTCCTTGTAATCCTAGAAATAAATAACAAATGCTTGCTCACCAAATTCTGTAACATGATCATTACGTTAATGGAGGGTCCATAGAATTTTTTTTTATGAACTATATGTTCTAGGACTCATGTAGTCATTCTCATCAAAATTCAAGAAAATTTAACGGCAAGAAAATTAAATTTCAAGAAAATCTGTAAATTCAAGGTTTCTGGGCAAAGCCTAATGTAATCTCATCAATTTTTATCCTTGGAGAAATAAATCCATCAATTTCATGTCTAAATTCAAACAAAAGCGCTCTGAATGCTTCCACTCTTCATCACCAAAAATTCAATATCAAACCGATCAAAATTAAAAAAAAACCTAAATTTGATGATTAAATAAAAAGTTGGGTATAGCCGGACATTTTTCTCCTTTTTTCCTGTTTCATTTATAAATAAATAGTTGCGGATTAAACACAAATATTGGTTCAAAATGATAGGTAGCTCGCTCAGATCCTCTCTTCACGGTTGATAGATAGGGGACGGTCCACTTCTTTAAACAAACAAGACCGTTTATTATTTATTGTCATTTGTTCTGAATGAAAAGTGAGGACATATGATGATTGCTACATTTGAACAAATTTCAACTTCTTAAGCTTTAGTAAACAATTGTGATTCAGAAAGTGGACTGTCCACTGCCTTGGCCTGTTTGGTTGTGGTAACTGGCCGTAATTCGTAAGTCATAATTAGTAAAGTTTTTTACAGTTGTAAATGAGTTACATGCATGTAAGATTTATGATGTTTGGTTGGTAATATAAAGTTGTAAGTGGAAAAGTGTATTGTGTTTTACGATGTTTGGTTGTCGTAATGTGTAAGTCATAAGTGAAAAAATTGACCATAATATTAACTATTTGGTGATTTAAAAAGTTTTAATATTACAAATAAATATTAAAAATGCTAAATATTAAAAAAATTTAATATTAACATAAAAAAAATAATACAAATTTGTATGACCACAAAATTAACTGTAACTGGGCCGTAAGTGAGTGGTAATTGGGTTGCAAGTGAGTGATATTGGATTGTGTAAGTCTTTTACGAATTACGGTACAAACAAACGCCGTAGTTGTACTTGGATTGTAAGTCATTTACGATTTACGGACTTTTACGCGAAACAAACGGCACCCTAGGAGAAGGAGAATATCCGGGAACATTTGTGGGCCCTCGATTAAAGCAAATGTCAAGGATCTACCAAGAACCACTTGATATAAATTAACAAAAAAAAGTGGTACAAATGAATGTAAAGACAAATATCCCACTCAAACTACTCCCCATCACCTTACATCTTGACTCAAGCTTTCCATGCAAGAAAAGCATCCCCTTCACACTAGTCACAAACCAAGAAAGGATGAGTCAGGAGAGAGAAAAGAGAGAGAGATAACCCTAAAAAGCCAAAGGACCATAGTGGGATATGTAACCATAATGGTGGGGTTCAGTATCTCTCAAAACAGCCTTTCCACCGCACCCCCTCCACCTCCCTCTTCCCTCACTCGCCCGCCATCCTTTCCCTCACACCTCATAAATATCGCGGCCAATCATCGGTCGAAAGATACAGAGATAAGAGCGAGAAGACCAACACGATAGATCAAGCGAAAGCGAGAGCAAACAGACGACAGAGAGAGAACGATCACTAGTTCATCAGAGATGACGGACTGGGGGCCTGTGTTCATTGCCGTCATCTTGTTCGTCTTTCTGTCGCCGGGGCTCATCTTCCAGCTCCCTGGCAATAGCAGAATGGTCGAGTTCGGCAACTTCCAGACCAGCGGCGTGTCCATACTCGTCCACTCCATCATCTACTTCGGCCTCGTTGCCATTTTTCTTCTTGCCGTGGGAGTTCACATGTACATAGGCTAATTTGAGTGCGATCATTCTTCGGTTCTTTTGTTGCATGCGTACGCATTATTGTGCTGCTTTTTCTCTTGGTTTCTTGAGTTTAGTGACGTGATCAGTTGGATTGTGATGGTGAAAGAGCATAGGTGTTGTAAAATTTGTGAAGTTGTTTGTCTCTTCGAGTGGTAAAAGATGTTACCAAAATGCTATGAACTGAAATAAATTCTTTGAGATATTACTGTATATGACGATCTAACTATATTTTCTAAGATGACTCGTTATAGTGGTCGGATTTTGACCCTAATCAATATCATGACATGTGTCTCACTGCGTCGGGAGCATTCCCAGCGAACAACAAACTCGACATGTCAGCATGCCCATTACGGACCAAAGGAGAAAGTCCCGGGTCCTGCCCTAAGCCCACACTCATCCCGAGCTACCTACACGGATCCACAACTATCAAGTTCCTTTCCAGGACCACATCGGTCTGGTTCATCCATCGGGATGCTGAACTAGGGCGAAACTATTCTGCTAGTCGGAGGCCCAGCCTTCGCGACAAATGCCCACTCCGAGGGCTTCCACTTTCACTCCAGCGACAACTCAGCAATGCGATCTCCGCGAATCACAAAATCAATTGCACACCCTGATCTTCCCCTACGCTCTAGATGTTGTACAACTCAAGCAGTTGTAACAGCCCTACAGCTAAGTGGGCAGTTGTAGGGTTAAGGATGGATTCCTCGGTGTATCAATCAAATAGCCTTGGCGTGACAAAACGGTTGCAAGATCTGCAGATACACAGTTCGAATGGTGACGGATAGCAATGAATTCCTCTGCGTGTCAATCTCAATGAACCCGTGGTGAGCAGTTGTAAATGACAGCAAAATCCTTGCGCGCCTATCTAAACTGCTCGAGCGATTATGTTTCAGGGTTCGTGCAGTACGAGAATCTTCGCTATCTTTATCCTCACCAACAACATAGAAAGGTGTATGTGTGTGTATCTTTCTCTGTCGAAAAGACGGTTAGCTTCTGATTGCTACTGAGAACCCCATTCATATAATATTGTTTACTTTTTTTTCTAAGAATGAAATTTATTCTCACGCTTGAGGATTTTTAGCCAGCACTACACTAGTGCTCTTGACCTGAAAGATAGTTTGTATTTTTGACAGGATTAATCATGAGCGCCCAACTGTCAATATTTTGGCTCCTAAGATAAGCAATTATGAGGCGGTGGAAGTTTAGTAATGAACCCACAATACAAAGCTAGTTAGACATTGCAAAGCAAGTTAGAAACGTTTGATTAGTGAATAAACAACGCCATCAATATTTAATGTATAGTTCTAATTAGTTTGAGATGAAAATATGATTTCTTATCATATCATAGCCAAACCCACAAAGATTTTCATTAATTGAATTTGGGGGCAATAGGCAATATACATCCATAACTATAATTATATAGACAAAATAATGAGTGCATAATCTAGAAGAAAACAAGGAACGTTATCACTCGGGTTGCGAGAAACTCTAATCCTGTCATTTGGGGGGGGGTTGGGTGGGTGGGGTGAGGGGTGAGGGTGGGTGGGTGGAATCCATTCCTTGAAGACATTATCACGTCTCATGGATATAAGCAATAATTAAAACTAAATTTATATAAATATACGACAATCATTGGCAATGTTGGAGGCGAGAACTTCTCACAAGGAGCACACTGATGGCTATGATAATATGAAATAAGCACAGAAGCAAGTGTTTTGCTTGGATAATTTTGCCTTTTTACCACAAATATTTTAGTGAACGACCCATACGATAATTTCGATCTCACATTATTTTGTGATGGTCACTAAAATTAACACATAACTTTGTACACGAATTGCCTTACTTTTTTTTTTTTATTTGGGAAGAATATCACCGATTAC
The DNA here is from genome assembly GCA_038442645.1 of Agave tequilana. Classification (NCBI taxonomy): domain Eukaryota; kingdom Viridiplantae; phylum Streptophyta; class Magnoliopsida; order Asparagales; family Asparagaceae; genus Agave; species Agave tequilana. The sequence goes on from JAVJIF010015580.1 coordinate 94,542, forward strand.
AAATAGTAGATATGCATAATAGCTTCTCTAAGAGGAAAAGAAAATGTTAGTATTTTGTATTTTCAAGTCAATTTTTGGCCGTCCATTTTGCGCCCTTGATGGATGGGCAAAACATATTCAAAACATAGTTTATAAATACTTGAAATAATATATATCAACTTCAACGGAGTGGATCTTGAAAGGTCACCACACACATATATTGAAAGGTAAATTCCAGGGATGTCCCAGAGACGCCCCACCCTCATCCTAAGGAAACTTGATGGTCAACAAGCCCTCCAGACTAATTTCAAATATATTGTTGAGAGCGGAATTCGAATCAGTGCCCACTTGGGAGCAAACCAAGTGGCTTACCGTTTGGCCACTCTTGCAGACATGCATAGTATACATTTGTGTGTGTGTATCCATATGCAATCATCCCGCACAATAATATATACATGATCTATTTAAAAGTCACATATAGATTCAAAATAGATACACATCACTGTATCTGAAACCCTCACTATGCTACGTGGCCGTCTCTACCCGCGTGCCGCTGCCTAGCTGGTTTCACCTGCGCGCCGCCGCCTAGCGATGAGATAGCTATCAAAAGATGATGAAAATATTAAACACACAAATATGAAACATGAGATAAGCTAGTATCACAATTATGAAATATGGACATGAAACAAGCATTATAAATGTAAATTTCATGTAAACTCTCTAAACATCAAGTATCACACATATCACAAATATACACATCACCGGATATGAACTCTCACCATGCTATCTGGTCGCCCCTCCTCGTCCGCCGCCGCCTAGCCGGTCTCCCGCTTGCCTCTGCCTGGCCGACCTTCTGATGAGCTACCTATCAAACGATGATGAAAATATTAAATAAGTATCACAAATATGAAACATGAAACAAGTTAGTATCATAATTATGGAACATGAAACACATATCATAAAAATGAAACATACAACAAGTATCACAAATGCTTATTTCATTTAAACCCTCTAAATATCAAGTATCACACATATCACAAGTATATGAAACCTGAAAAATACTTACTACTAAGCATGCTTTAGATCAAATTTCGCCCATTCTTCGTGAATCTTATTCACTTCATCATCCGTATATGTTTTTTTTATTAAACTGCGAAGATATTAAAATTAGTATCATGTTTAGTTTAATATTAACAAAAATAAAAAGTTAATTTATGTCAAATGATTATACATGTTTTGAAATGAGATACCATTGTGATGCAATGATCTCCCGCATAAACCGCATCATGTAGTAACCACACACCATGTCATTCGGTTGATGAGGACACTACAAAAATTAAATTAATAAGATATAACTTAAATATTGTTAATTTAAAATAATTAAATACTAAAAGAAAATTACCTTAATAATCCTCCATGTAGGATGCATAGTCATATACCGCACATTTTGATTACTATTTGTGATAAGCATAGGCACGACTCTTTTCATAAAACAAAAAAGAGTATTAATAAAAGATCTATACCAGAACTAATGAAGTAGATATAAGTATTAAACACTCACATAGTAATCACATTAACAATCTTACATCACAACTTGTGACATAACGAGTCAACTAATATAGATTAGTGTTGTATGGGTCAATCACACACAATATTCAATGTAAACTATAACAGAAATTAGTATGAAGTTAAATTAAAATAACAATTAATTTTATTATAAAACTCGATTACTTGTCCCGTATTTCACAATTCCAGCAATTTCACAATTCTACAATTTAGCATCAAAAATTTTACTAACATTTTTCTTTATGTAAAATATGCTTGAGGATATAGAGAAGTGTGATACATCAAAGGCTTTGTTGGCAAGTCAAAGTTCGCTGGAGGGGTTTTGCAGGAGGGGAGAGGGGCGCGAGGGTGAGAGAGAGGTGGGTTGGGTTTTAAGGGGGGAGGGGAGGAGAGGGGCTCGCTGGAGGGGGAGGGGCGGGAGGCTCAGAGGTGTAGAATGGCGGGAGATTGCTTGGGTGGGAGAGAGATAAGGGGCAAGGGGGATCAGTTTTTTTTTAGGAGGGGAAGAGGGGGACAGGGGAGCGGCGACAGGAGGGGAGGGCTCACCGGTGGGGGAAGAGAGAGCGGCGGCGAAGGGCAGCCAGGGGAGAGAGACCTGTGAGAGAGAGAGAGAGAGAGTGGCGGCCGGGTGGGGGGAGGGGGTAGAGTTTTGACTTGGGGGGAGGGTTTTAACATCGGTTCTTTAGAACCGACGTTAAATCGTGGTTCTTTCAGAATCAATGTTAAATATGAAGTTTTGAAGCGACGTTAAAGCCCAGGTGTTTAACATCGGTTCTTAATAAACTGACGTTAAATTACCTAATTAACACCAATTTAGATAAAATGATGTTAAAAATTTATTTTTAATATCGTTTTGTTAATAAAATGACATGAAATATGATGACTTTTATTTTGTATATAGTTATAGTGCTTCTATTTGTCATAACAACTAAGGGCCTGTTTGGTTAAGGGTGGAAGTAAGGAAGTGAAGAAGTGAGGAAGTGATAATAGTTTCCTTTGGAACTTGAGAATTGGTTAGTAAGTTTTCCGGTGTTTGGATGTTGTTGGGAAGTGTGATTTCGAAAATGTTTTGTCTTTTCTAGTGTTTGGATGATAATGTGAAAATGGAAGTGGAAAAGTTGACCACAAAGTTGACCGCAAAATATCATTAAAATAAAAATTATTAAGAAAAATAAAAAATGGACTGTAATTAGAATGCAAGTGAGATTTACATGATCAAAAAATTAACTGTTTTGTGTTACAACTTATTAAAATAAGATTTACATGACCACAAAATTAACTGTAGCACTCTGGAAATGAGGAAATAGTTGTGTAAAAGAGAAAAGAGAAAAGGAAGAGGGGTTTTCTTATTTTTCTTTTCTGATGTTTGGATAGATAGGGAATTGAGCAATTATACTTCCCCGTTTTCTTACTTTCGCTCACTTCCTTGCAATCAAACACCCCCTAAATCACATAGTTTCCACCAATTTCCATCTTTTGCCTCTTAAGAAATAACAATGTCTAGTTATGCAAGAGACAAGGCTATAGCTGTTAATAGAGGCGAAGAGGCTGTGCTGAACTTTACCTCCCTTATACAACTGATCCATTAATTCTTTTACATCTGAAAGGATCGATCAACCCTAATGGCATGCAGCACCCATTACAAAAGACGAATGCTTGACAATGAGACTCACACGCCCAATTCAAGTGAAAAATGAATGTTTTGCTCATACCATATGCACCATCTGTACGTCGTACAAATTTGAAAAACAAAAGTATTTTTCTGAGTATTTATCTCATTCGCAGTGGAACAATTATTATTATTCAAACAAAATAATTGTCACAACAGTCATATTTATTAAATAAAATTAATCGATTCAACGGTCAGAATATATAAAATTATATATGAGTCTGAACTAGGCTTTCTTTCGGGGGCCAGAAAAGCTCTACGCGAATGATAATATATTAATAAACTTTCTAAAATTGAATATGTCAAGATTCAAGCACTTGCCATATGGACGTCTCTTTAAAGTATAGAATCTTTGGTGATAAAACATAAAAAAAAAATAATTTAATGTAATTTATTGAAGTTAACTATATTATCAAATAATATAAGACATTAGTGGCCAAACAATATACTTCAACGACAATTTGATAAGCCAACAACTAAATTTCTAACCGTTGCATGCATCCTAGGGATTACATAGTCAAAGCAGTGAGGAATGGCTTCCACAAAAAACTTGCTGGTGAGTCTCTGAACGAACTATTAAAGTTTGCCCTAGAAATCTTTTAGCTTTATAAGCACCTAGAATTAGTCCTATAGAAAAATTGTCTACGCTGATCAACCATTAAACAAATTTATGAACAAAGAAGAGAGTCTCTTAGAGATGCCTGTCCAAACTACACAAATTCAGTCATTAACACAGTTCTTGCATCAAACACCTCAATCAAGATTAAAAACACAAGCATGGGATTGAAACAGATGAAACTCCTTGGCTCTCTTGGTGATCACCAAGCGTGCACATGCACGCCAATGGCAACTATCAAGATGGTGAGTATAGCGAAGAAGATGATGCTGTGGACTAGAATTGCGATACCACTCGTGTTCATGTTCCCGAACTCCACCACCCTCGTCCTCGCCGGCAGCTGAAACAGGAGGCCCGCGACAGAAGGATGAAGAGCACCACCGCGACGATCACCGGCCCCCAATCAGTAGACATTTCTTTTCTTTTCTTCTTCAAGGAAAGGAGTGATATATAGCAAATTTTTTAGGGGAGACAAAGATTAGGCCATGCATAAAAGAAGCAGGAAAGCAACTGCAAAGAGAGAAATAAGAAAAAGAAAAGGGAAAGGATAATAATGGTGGCTCTTTAGAGCTAATGGAAATGCTTTACACTAATAAATATACGGCCATAATTAATTTCCTCACACTCGAGGGCTTCTTTTCCTGTGATATGGAGATAAGCTTCAGAAAAAGGCCACTCTAGATTAAACCAGAGCACGTATCTTTGGAACCTTGTGGTGAAAGGAGGCGGCTTCTAGGAGAGGAAAAAGCTAGGGCTTTTGCATGTCGAAGGCTAATTTTTAGTGCGCGTCAATTAGCATTCGGTTCATCACACACGTATATCATAAGAGGATCAATACCGCGTCCCTTAGGTCTAAAGGATTTAAAGCTTTGTCTTCTTGAAACCCGACATCTTATTCATGTGTCAACGCAGGATTGACCGTCAAGAACCGATCCCATCAATTAGAGCTAAGTTGAGACTAAACTAATAAAGAAGATATGAGAGAATGGATAAAGAGCTAACAAAACATTACCGTGTATAATGATGAGATCTCATGAGAGTCAATTAGCTTCATGTAATGTGTTGGTCGTGTATATGAGCAGAATGTAACTTGGAGAGAGCAGCTATCAATTGAGAAAAACTCATTAAAAAGGATCGAGGTGAGAAATGAGTTGCACAGCAGAGAGCAAAACTGGGAGGGATCGAGTCTGAGCTCGACCCAAAACCCCCTCTGATGCCCGACAAAGATCAACCTCAGGAAACATAACAATTTATGGCCCTTGTTCAAAGAGCTAACTAAGTGTTCTCATTCACAAAGGATCAACTCTTAACAGAGTAAATCAGCTTAATGAGTGAAGTAATTCACATATTAAATAGAAGAAACAAAATTAATCAACTAAAAATTTTAAAAGTTAAGAAAACCGGCCTGTGATTTCAAGTCGCGAGAGACGCTGCCCTAGAAAAGTAGATGCCGCCTCCATGCAGCCAGCCAAGATAATCTACTCTCTGGCGGTAAGAGAAAACCTCGAATTTAACTGTAACCTGGTAGCGCACGAGCAGCCGAGCCTCAGCTCGAATAAATGCAAGTTGCCCAAGATAAAATAGCGGAAAATAAATAAATTAAGAAGAGAATGAGAGAGTTTTTCTTAATTCTATAATTCTCCAGATATTATATTGTTTATAGAAAAGCTTTGAAAAAGCTATTATAACCGTTTTCTAAAAATTCTCAAGCGACTGCGATGTTGTGAATTCAGGGGAGGATACCCTCACGATCAGAGATGGTGCAGCAAAACAAATCACTGAATCTACTAAGGCAACGTGAAGAAGAGAAGAAGAAGAATAAAACATTTTCCCCCTATAGCTAATTTGTAATAAGTTGTAGCAAAAAACAGTTAATTTTTTTGATCATTTAAATCTCACTTACATTCTAATTACAGTCTATTTTTTATTTTTATTAATTTTTATTTTAATATTATTTTGCGGTCAACTTTTTCACTTTCACTTCCACGTTACCATTCAAACACTGAAAAAGACATAACATTTTTCAAACTACACTTCCCAACAACATCCAAACACCGAAAAACTTACTAACCAATTCCCAAATGTCAAAGGAAACTATAACCACTTCCTCACTTCTTCACTTCCTCATCTCCGCCCATAACCAAACAGGCCCTTAGTGATAAAAAGAAGCTAACTGACTTGCAGTACAAACCCAACCCAAAAAGCCTGTGGCCCATCTTTGACCGAGCAGGCTTGGGCCTCTGCCGATGGCGGCCCAATTTTCAGAAATCCTCAGGCCGAAGCACACAACGGCAAAAATCGCGTGGGTCCCGCATTCCCCAGCTCACGTGACGCCGGGTGCTCTTTGTTGGAGACACGAGGCACAGAAAGCGCCAAAAGCCGATCACTGTCACGTGACAAGGCACGAAACAAGAATCCACCGTCCCTCCGCCCAGCCCGGCACGTTGCTTTCGATAACTCCCCGCATTTTCTTAAAACCCCCAATCACTCACTCTTCCATCAATCTCAAATCAATTCAAATTTCCAACTCCAAAAAGATCGAGATCGAGGGAAGACGATGGCGGATTGGGGGCCGGTGGTGATCGCGGTGGTGCTGTTCGTCCTCCTCTCCCCGGGGCTGCTCTTCCAGCTGCCCGGCGGCGGGAGGTTCGTCGAGTTCGGCAACTTCCAGACGAGCGGCCTCTCCATACTCGTCCACGCCATCATCTACTTCGGCCTCATCACCATCTTCCTCATTGCCATCGGGGTCCACATCTACACCGGCTAAAACCTACCACTTTCTTGCGGTTGCTTTTCATTTTGATTCAACCTTCTCTCTGGTACCTCTAATTTGTAATGATGTTGATGGGAAAAGACGAAAAGAAATTAAATTAATCGTGGCTTTTGTTGATGATGGTGAATTCATTTGTTCAGTTTTTCTTTTTGGGGGTGATGCTTTCATTGATGTTGCCCTCAAATTCAAAGTATGTTCATGTTCATGTTCATAATAAAGGATCCTGTTTGGGTCATGGCCAGGGGTAGGTACCATCTCGATCTCGATCTCGATCGATCAAAAACACTCAGTAATGATACTAGTTTGTTAGTGTATGAGCAAAAATCGAGATCAGAATAACCAAACATGAAGATTTAATGAGGTTCGGAGTAAATTCTACGTGCTCAAGTAGCAGCAGATAGTTTCACTATTTCAGAAGAAGAGAAAAAGATATCACATGACATAGAAAAGATCGTATATCTCAGTACTCTTTCTCACAGATAATAGAATTCTCAAATTTCAGAAAAACCTTGATGTTGGAAACTAACCTAGATAGATTAGAGTTGTTCCCCATGGAGAATCCTCAATGCACCTCAACAAGCATGGGTACATAAATATAACTGAATAAGCTTCAAAAAAATTCCGGGATGCGCAAGTGCTTTACTCGGTTAAACTTTGAAAAAGTCCAAAAAAGTGGGTACTTAGGGCCCGTTTGTTTCGCGTAAAACTCCGTAATTCGTAAATGACTTACTACCCAGTTACACCTACGGCGTTTGTTTGGACCGTAATTCGTAAAAGACTTACGTAACTAAACTAACACTCACTTGCAACCCAATTACCACTCACTTACAGCCCAGTTACAGTTAATTTTGTGGTCATACAAATTTGTAATATTTTTTTATATTAATATTAAATTTTTTTAATATTTAATTTTTTTAATATTTATTTGCAGTATTAAAACTTTTAAAATCAACAAATAGTTAATTTTGTGGTCAACTTTTTCACTTACGACTTATACATTACGACAACCAAACACCGTAAAGTACAATACACTTTCCCACTTTACAATTTTATATTACCAACCAAACACCGTAAAATTTATATACATGTAACTCATTTACAATTGTAAAAGACTTTACCAATTACAACTACGAATTACGGCCAGTTACGACAACCAAACAGACCCTTATTGAACTAGAATTTGCTCTAAAAAAAAATCTCCTTGTTGCATTCCAACTTTGATTGTGATTGTGAATACCGGTGATCGAACTATACGACATGTGTATCACCCAGAATGAGATATGTGTTTAGGTGATCGGTGGATTACCAGATGCGATTGTGATTTGAAGTATGTAGCAATACGTAAATAGTAAAGGATATACATGATTGTCATTTATGGTACATGTGTAAGAGCGATATACACAACCATAAATGATGGTAACGAATATAGTACAATACGAATACAGGATAAAAAAAAATAGAAGAAAGCTAACGAAACAGATAGCCTAGAGAGTTGTATTGTGTGGTGATAATTATAAATAAAATGTGCATATCCTATATGAATGTATTATTATACATCATATGAATACAGAAAGAACTCTGTAATGAACCGCAAGCAAATAAGTATTAAGGAATTGAGATGTATATATAAATTGAGAGATAAGAAAATGGTATTAAGGAAGATGAAGAAGTAGATAATTGAAGGAATTTATTCTTGTTTATAGTGAACCTTGTAATCATATAGGTTAAATAATATTCTTTATTCTCGTGATATTATAGAATTCTGTTGACTTTACTTACTGAGTTGTTGAGCTCACCAGCCTTAGATTGATATCTTTTCAGGTTAAGACAGGATTGCAAGGCCGACTTTAGGTCATTTCGACGTGAATGTTGATGAAACAGGGAGTACTATTCGTGTGGGTTCTCTAAATTGATGGTGTAATTTTAAATGCTTTGTTGTTTGTACATGTAAGTTATATGCTTAGTGTTAGCATGTAGAGTCCATAGTTAAAATTGATTAATTGAAGCTCCTATCATCTTGATTCGTGTATGAGTAAATTGATTAAAATTTAAGTCTTAAAGTTGATAAGTAAGCTGATGTTAACCTAAAATTTGTATAAGCATGTAATAGGACGGATTCTTAGTTATAAAGGAGATGCTGTCGAAATTTTGTGAACCATAAAATCAACATTGAAGATTTTAAATTTAATTAAGATAATTCTGTGATTAAAAACTGAAATCGTTGCACTATCGTCCAGTCCCAAAAACTAATTGTTCATATTTTTCTGAATGCATGAGAGAAGAGGGGGACATCGACCTGTGGGCCTACTTTCAGGGACCGGATGGCACTGACATGCCGTTCAGTCCGAAACTATTTTTCTTTGGATTTTAGAGTGCAAGAGTGAGAGAGAGAGAAGGTGGCCAATGGGGCACACTTTCATAACTTCCACAAACGAAGTGATTTTGGCGTTTCAACCTCTAGGTACCAAGTTCGAGGGGACATGATCCACAAAACGAACTGGCAGAAGAACGGTCCAGGAGACGCGATGCCGAAGCAGATCAAAACAAAAACTGAACTATTTTAGGGGACATAACCCACAACGCGAACTAGACAGGAGAAACCAAAAGATAGTTTTAATCCATGAGATACACATGACCAAAAGAGTGTTGGCTCAAGGATACAGTCGTTCGTGTTTTGATGATTCATAACTCATGTAGTTAAAGAATAAATGATATTAAAGTGTATACAAATTCTACAGGTTATTTAAGATCATACCTTAGAGCTCTACTTTAAAATATATCTTGAATATCTCAATTTAAGATTGAAGTTCAAGAGTTCAAATTCAAATCAAAAGCTCAACAAGAAAACCTCATATTATTTGAAAATAATTCATGTACGTAAGTTCGGATTTTGTGAAACTTTAGATTAGGATCTGAAAGCTCAAGCTTTTATATGAACACACATGTTTCATTTCGTGATTTAATGGATACACACACATTAATTTAAAATAAATTTGAAGTATTGTTTCTCAAAAGATAATTTTAGCAAATTTGATTTTAATGGATGTTAATAATAAAAAATAAGTTTATTTTGTTTGAAATATGTTTTAGATTTATTGCATACATATTAGTGCTTAAAAGCTCTTTAAAAAATTTATTTTTTTATAATTTATAAGTTAAAATTGATTTAAATAAAATTTTGAAAGAATTTTAAAATTTTCAACAGTCCTATACAGGACTTTCGAAAACAGATACTTAGTGTGCACAACACTGATTTGGGTTGAAGCATTTTCGACATCCCTTGTGCACATTTTTGACAGTCTTTTCTAGAGAGTTAGTTGTTTCAGAAGCCTCATTTTC